>BSUD01000003.1:158253771-158264126 GCA_033239045.1 Fagopyrum esculentum | reverse complement strand
AAAAAAAAAAAAAAAAAAAAAAAAACATAACACATATGCATATGATGGTAATCCAGTTATAGCCATTGAGATTTTCGTTTAAACTGTTTTTTATTTGAAAGAATTGGGTGAAATAGACTCTTTTTTATGAGCTTTTGTTTTGTAGATCCCTCTAATTTTTACCCATTCTAATTAATTTTAGGTTAAAATAATTGGACGTATTTTAAACCACTCTATAACGCGCATATACTAGCTTCCTCTGTGTTTCAAACCAAACAATACTAGAAACAAAGCACGTATCATACCAAAAATGATCGTACGAGAAATACACCACATAAACAATACCAAAAACATAATACGTATGCATACCAGAAAAAAAAAATACTACCAGAATCATGATTATTCAAAGATAATGTATAATACCAGAAACAAAGCTCATATACATACCGGAAATGAGCATATCATAAATACACCACATAAACAATATCAGAAACATAAAACGTATGCATACTAGAAAAAAAATAACACCAAAATTAGAGATAATGCGTAATACCATAAAAATACCACGTATGCTTACTAGAAATGAGCATACCAGAATCATGTGGAATCAAACATATTGCTTAATACTAGAATCACATCAATATACTTATATTACCAGAATAGAAATTCGATATTACCAAAATTACGGCATTGAAGGCGAATATAATGTTACCAGAATTACCAGAAGCTTACTCGAGATTCAATGCGAACATAATGGACTCAAAATTAAAGTCGAACACATTAAAATAATTAGCGTTTTCAAGATATTTTGTTGCCATTTTTTTATCATAACTACCATTAGAGAGAAGAAATAGACAGATATGGAAACAAAGGCGAAATTTAAAAAACACGGTGATTTTGACACAAAATGACACGTGGGTTAATTTCCATCTCATTGTTTTCACAATAAAAAGTTTATGCTATAAGTATTCTTAATAGAGTAACAGTTAGGTGTATATTTATTTTAATGTCCTTCTAATGAATAATATATCACTAATTAATAATGATTTTCTAGAATAAGAAAATAGAATAGTAAATAAAGATAATAATGTATTTTATGAACTTCTTAAAAATTGTAAATTTTACTTAAATGACAATATTATATAAAAGAATTCCTCTTTTCATGCTCATAGAAGAAGCTAAGTGCTTGCCCTATCTATGGATTTAGGGGTGCATAGGTTTAGTACTCCTCCGGCTTATGTTGCTTCTATTGTTCTCGAGGACATTAGGGGTGTTAGTATCCCTCGTTCTTCTCGCTTGTTTAATGTCATGCTTTAAGTAATTGAATTTCGGAGTAGTGTACTCCTGTTTACCAAAAAAAAAAAAAAGAAGAAGCTAAGTGATTCAATATCGATGCACACAAATTAACTTACATATATGGAAGCATACATAATAGAACTTCAAACCAACAAGGCACACAATTATACAAATGCAACATCCTCTCGAAGTACTATTATGTGTTGAACTTCAACGTAAAAAACGCGATTGCAGCTGTGATTATGACTCCTATCTTCAAGCTCTTGTTGACCAATAGCGTTGAAGCACCTGTAAATTACATACGGTTATGGTTATCCAAACGTATGAAAATATTGACAATTTATTAAAGTGGTGATGGTACATGCTAATTGACAATATTATAAAACTTGGTTTGGGTGATACTTGATGTCTCGGACGGATTGTACATGTTCGTAGTTATTCTCTTATGGCTGACATGTCCAATCAGTAAGGACCCGAGAACGAACCGCTTTGATACCACGTAAAATTCGACGGACCAAATATATATTATGGGGTTTTGTCACAGGTCTAAACGCCTATTGTGCGTAGCTTTCGAGCCCGACTCATAAGTCAACAAGTCAAGACCCGAGAACGAACCACTCTGATACCATGTGAACACTCGGCAGACCAAATATCATGTGGGGTTCATCACACGGCTAAGCGCATAACCCAATAAACCTAGACCCGATAACAAACGTTTTGATATGTAAAATTTTAGCGAGCCAAATATCTCGTGAGGTTTATCACACGTCTAACTAGACATGTGATGAACCTCACGAGATAACATTACATCTCAAAATGACGTACCGTTTGCAGGTGGAGGTGGTGGTGGAAACACCGACGCGGTATCATCTGTTGGTGTTGTTGGTGGCGGAGGCGCCGCAAAATCCAGGGAAGGAGGCGGCGGTGACGGTAAGGAGGGTGGCGGAGGCGGCGGAGGCGAGTTTCTACTAATATAGAAAGGGCTAAGGTTGTACATCACTTGACAACTTGCATAGAAAACATAAACCCTAATCGGATACTGGCCGCAGCACGTATGGAGATCAATGTACGCCTCCAAGAGACAAGTGTTGCACTGATCGGCGTTCAAGTCAGGGCTGCACTGCACAAGACAATACACCGTTTCGAACGCGGACACTTTCCCTTCTCCAGTCGCAAAAAGACTAGCGCTGGACTTAACTTCATCTATGAGCGTAAACATTGTATCATTCAACGCAGTGAACATATTCAGTGGATCGGTAACATTAATTAGACTCCATGACCTAAGCGAGTCCCTCCCAACAATCCCATGCATAGATACATTCTCAAACCTTAGGGTGCACTCGCTGTACCAGATTACTGCCCCTTTCGCATTAGAGCAATTTAGGGCATGCAACGTCGCTGCATGGATACAACTGCTACAGAAATCGGAATCCACGTCACCGCGGCAATAGTACTGTCCATACACGGTGTCGGTGCCGTTGCCTGCGCTCGTGTTGTAAAACGACATCGTGGATGCGTGTTCTTCGAGGGTCGAGACCACGGTTTTGAGGTTGCTTTCGTATGTGCTGTTGGCTGTGTAGTTGCCGAAGGTGTCGCCAAGGCAGAATGCGCTGCGAAAGGTTGGTTCGGTGAGTTGGGAGGAAACATGATGGTTTGCTACAAGAAGGGTTGCTAAGGCAATCAACATAAAGATCGAAGCTTTGGACATGGTCACAATTGGTACGTGATCGAGTTTAGTAATCTACTCAAGCCTAGATATATGAGCAAGTGCATGGGTTTTCTTACCCTTTATATAGTTATATTAAAATAGATGACAACGACGTTGTATGTAATTTTCTAATTGATTTTATATTATAAGTCATTTTTCATGCTTTTATTTATTTATATTTTTTTAATCATAACTATTAATCAAAGTAACTAGTGTTAATAGAAACTAAATAGAAATAGTTAATAAAGTTTTATGGTAACTATTAATAAAGATAACAAGACGGTTCATTATGTTGCAGACTTTAGACCGGTTAACTCGATTCAATCGTCTATTTACTCGGAATTTTCTTCTTCTGATCATCAAAATAAAGACATTTTGAGCATTTAATAAAGTTTTGACATTGTTTGTCAAAAAACTTAATAGAAATAACTCAAATAATTAGACTAAAAGTTAATACTATGTTTAAAAATTTTCAAAATAAACAAATTATTAATTTATAGACAAAAAAAAAATCAATATTTTGAAAAAAAAACTATTATGTTTTAGTTTACAAATAATCAAAACTTCAAAAATTAAACGATT
This sequence comes from Fagopyrum esculentum, assembly GCA_033239045.1. Classification (NCBI taxonomy): domain Eukaryota; kingdom Viridiplantae; phylum Streptophyta; class Magnoliopsida; order Caryophyllales; family Polygonaceae; genus Fagopyrum; species Fagopyrum esculentum. Next base: position 158,260,561 of record BSUD01000003.1, on the reverse strand, counting down.
GTTTATATTGTATTATAATTTTTTTTATAGAAATTAGACAGATAAGTATTTTTTATATTATCTTAAAGTAGGGGTATTCGTGTGAATTTTATAAATTATATCTTATTATTTCAAAATAAATATTTTTGAACTTGTTTAAGGAAAATATTTTTGAACTTTATCTTCTAAAGTCTATATTATTTGAAGTCAAATGATAATTTGTATTATTTTTTGATTGTTTTTGAAATTTAAACTATATTTTACTACAAGTTATATAGTTTGTACTGGTTTTGGTGATTTAAAAATCACATTATATTTTACTATAAGTTATATAGTGTGTAATAATATTCTTAATAAAGGGGTATTACTTCCCTTTAAAAAAAGGGTACTACTTTTTCAATATCTTTGAAAATGTAATTTAATGAAGTCAAACATATTCCAAGAAATTGTCAAATTAAGATAACATATATATTTTTATACATGCCCGTCAGGTTGTCGATTCATGAAATGTCACCACAAATGCGACTTTTTTTTTTTTTTCACTCTACGGTACGCATCGTACGTACAATCAATTTTCTTTTGATCGAGGGCACATCATTTAAAAAAATTATAAACTTCTTTTATTATTTACTTAAGCGTATTTAATATGAAAAGGTCGTTTGAATACACTAGATATACATAATATATATGTATAAATATCACGTAAAGGTGACAGACGGACAAATTTTACATAACGTTTTGTGATGGCGGTTATAACAATTAACTTGAGAGTAAATATAGCATAAATATCTAAAAGATAAAAAAAATATAAAGATATAAAATGATGGGCATAATACTAATTAGAGTCGGGAAATGTTGGAGATAATAAGGTCTCACATCGAAAGATGAGACTCTCCGATCCTAGTATATAAGGTCGGTGGGCTACTCCTCCTATTGCCAATTGGATTTAGGATGGAACATCGCCGGGTTTATGTGTTGGGCTTGTGTCTAATGCACACACGACCCCGCTCAACCGGTCCGTCAGTATCGGACTTTGACATGGTATCAGAGCGGTTAGCCTCAATTCGGCTCGCGATCCTAACCTGTGGACAAGTGCAACTCGGTCTATATCCTCTGGTTACACTTGCGGGGGCGTATTGAAGATAATAAGGTCCCACATCGAAAGATGGGGACACTCCGAGCCTAGTGAACCTCGCCGAGTTTATGTGCTGGGTTTGAGCCTAATGCACATGTCCGCTCGTATGCACACGACCCCCGCTAAACCGGTCCGTCAGTATCGGACTTTAACAGGAAACTTTCTCGAGATGTTGCCAATAGACCCAAATCCCGTCCAATTTAGTAACAAATTGGATTGTCAAAAATAACAGTCTAACATACAATATATCAAACTCCGTAACCCAACAACACACAACATATTATTTCTTGGGATAGGACATAGGCGGCTATGTGCCGACGGGAGTTGCGCTTTTTGTACACCCTATGTTAAACGAATATACAATGGGTGTTGATAATTTATTATGAATAAAAAAAACTAAATAGTTATAGGAATTAACAAACTCAATTATCCCTCTAAACAAACAGAATGGGTGTTGATAATTTATTATGAAATAATCAAACCTAGTGTTTATAAAGGTGAACCTCAAACACTAAATTGGTTCGTCTTCCGCTCATAAGTGCGAGTGTGCCTAGGCCCTAGGTCCGTAAAATCTAGAATATGCTTCCTGAGAAATTATAACAGATGATCCGACGTTTGAGTTTTGACGTGTTTTGACATCCGGGCACATGAGCTTGAGGCACATTTTCATTGAGCACGGGAGGTGCATTTGTGGTGTGCCTCAACCCGAATCCAACGTTTTAATCTGCCGACTAGAATTGCGAGGGTTGGAGCAACATTTGAATTTTACACAAAAAAAAACTGGCGAGGCGCATACAAAGTGTGCCTAGACGTAGTGCGTTGGGAAGTCGGGTGCAAAGTGGAATGGGGATTCAGATCGGGACAGAAATGGCGGAAAATGCTCGGATAATATAGCAATTGCATTAAATTTGGGAATAAAAAATGGGTAACCTTTGGTGTTAGCCTTTTGTTAAAGGAAGATATTAGTTCTTATGAGTGGTTGTTTAAATGCTTTAAGGATGCAATGGGGCGTGATCCTAAAATTTTAGTTACGGGTTAAGATGCCGCAATGAAAGTTGCTATTCATATTGTGTTTCTTTCAACTCGTCATCATCATTGCATGTGACATATTATGATGAAGGTTCCCCAAAAAGTAGGAGCTAACTGAACCAATGTGAGGAATTTAGATAAAAGTTTTGCAACATTGTTTGGATGAACTCATTATTCCTAATGATTTTTAGAAGGTATGATTGTCAATTACGAATGAGTTTGGTTTAGAAGGTAAACAATCGTTCATTGATATGTTTCATATACACACATTTTGGATTTTTGCCTATTTTTAAGATATAATGTTTGGAGGTCTTGTAAGAACAAGTGCCGCTTCTTCACTCTTGTTAAACTATTGATTCATGTTGAAAGTGCTTTAGATGAACAACGACATATTTATAACAAATTGGATAGTAATTGTGATGTTCATTCCCGGATTTCAAGACTCCGTTGTTGGTAGAGAAACATTGTTGTGAAGTTTTTACACTAACTATACTTTTCATTGTTCAAAATCAAATGTTGAGTGCGTTATTTCAGTTTTTGTTCTTTCCGGATGCGATAGTAATAAATATGTCAATTTGTTCTCCATTGGAGGTCCTAATGACAAAGAGTTCTTGGTAGAGTTGTATACATCAGATGGTTATTCTGTTTGCAATTGTAAAATATTTCAAAGGTTTGGTAATTGCCACACAATGCTTGCTTTGAAAGTTAATGAGTTGAATAAAATTCCTATGTCTTTAGTTCTTCCTCAATAGTTTAAATCACTTTTGATTACTTCATTGACGGAGATTGAAAACAACCTTCTGCAGAATGAATTCGATAAAGCTGATAGAGATTCTATATTAGGTTACATTATGTCAGTTTTCTTTGGTTGTATTGGTACTATTTGAGAACAACACTACTTAGTTGAAGGAACTTGAGACTTTGTTGAGAGATTACAAATTACCAATATTGGGGTCTTCAACCAATACTCAATTGGTCTTGTGGGATGTGGTGCTAGACTCCTTAAGTGGTTAGTCTAGAGATTCGAATTTGAATCCTCATGGCAACATGTATGGAAAACTGATATTGAGAGGGTATGCCCCAACAATGGGCCACGACTTATACCTGTCCCGGATGTAGATCGACAAAGTCGATCGAACCGGGAGCTACTTACAAACCTTTCAAAAAAAAAAAATATATATTAGGGTCTTCAAATTGTTTAGTTCCAAACAGACAAGATTTTCTTCAATCCTTTGTAGGCATAATTGTTCCAATTGATGTAATTGTCTTTCCACCTACAAAAACGATTAACAATGGTTGTACTAAACGTTCAGTTGGTGGGATGGAGATGAATATACTTGTAAAATAGAAGAGTCAAAATAGTTGTGGAGTATGTCATCAACTTGGACACAATTCAAGGATGTATAAAAACATAGATTCTATGTGAATTTTTATTGATACAGTTGAACAATTATGAACAACTATTTCTTCGACCAATTGTTGATGTTATTACATTAACAAACAATATTAACAAACTAAATTTCTTGTTAGCATGAACAATATGGTGATGAATTAAGAATGAGAATGGTAATATTATTGAGAACCAATTGACATAAAATTTTGCTGATATTACGTTAACCAACAATTTTAAACAAACTAATTTTGTTATTAGCATGAACTAATTGTTGATATTGCATTTACTAACTATGATTTTCACTATATTGTAGCCAATTAAATTTTAACTATATAGTGATATATTGAGAACCATATGACATAAAATTAACAAACTAATTTTGTTGTTAGCATGAACAAGTTAGAAATCAATAATATAGAGCAAACATATTGTTGTGTAAAAGTTATACTATCTATTATAAGCCATAAATTATTTTGTCAAACATTCAAACCAGAAACTGTTTTGATAACATCTAAACCCGTACTTGTGTTTGTTCAAAATACATGTTGTCTATTACAAACCAAATCAGGTTACGCATTTACTTCCTTCAATACACGTTGCGGATATTCATTCTTTCAAAAGTTACAATCATAGGCATGTACTTCTCACGTAGAGATTGTATATTCTTCAGGATGTTCTTTTTGAATCTTGGTGTCTATCATTGAATGTCATTTCTCATATATGTTTCTAGATGTCTCATTGTATATATTCCGCAATCAATGTTGTTTTAAGTAAATCATGATAGTTCAAGCTTCACATATTTTACATTCTTAATATCTGCATCTTTTTTCTCTTGGACATTCATCCTCAAGAAGTAATAAAAAAATACAGTAAAACACAATGAACATTTCTGATATAATGTAGTGACCTAATACGAGAAAAATCAAGAACTAACTTTCTTAACTAATGCATACCAAATCATTTGGTATCTCCGCATATTTTGCTTCATTTGAAACTCATGGTGTTTTCAAGTGATCAATTGAATATGTCAATTCGTTGTATGACGACTTCTTTGAAGAAGACAAAGACGAAGCCATCATTGAGAGTGAAAAAGCAAAACGACGTCATTATGTTGATGAACAACAGGAACGAGACCCTCATGATATGAGGTTTGTCTTTATTATGTTCACTAACTTACCTCCCGACTTGCCCTTCCGTCTTTTTAACAACAACTAATCAGATTTTATAAATATAAAAAAATAAAGAAAATTAACTATATTGAATGATATTTTAATTAATTTGCATTTTATTAAATAACTTAACAAAATGTTGATGAGGCATCGTTGGTTGCATCACTTGTGGCCTAAACGTGGTTTGTTTTAGTATATTAATAGATTAAAAAACTGGCTTCTCTGCCTGATTCAAATCCAACGGACGACCAACACATTAAAAAATTGGCTAACAAAATTAGTTATAACTTTTGTTAATATTGCTATCCAACACATTAAATCATTCTTGTAGTGCTTCCCGTCGCGTAATGACTAATCATTGACTTATCCGAATAACCTGCCCCGACCTTATAAATGAGCTTAACCATAGCGTCGCTCAGTGCATTGAAGAAATTATCGGATAGGTAATAATAACATTGAGTAGATTTGTGAATGGAGCCAGATTTTATGGCTTAGTTACTTGATTGTGTTAGGTTGTAAGAAAAGATATTTGGCTCTACTTCAACATACCCAAATGCAGCTCTCCAGCCATTACCCACCTGGCCTTTGCAGACGATCTTCTACTGCTATGTAGAGGAGACCTGTGTTCCATTAAGATCTTGAAAGATGCACTGGATGACTTTGGAACTGCTTCTGGTCTCAAGTTCAACCCTTCCAAATCTCGCCTCTTCACTGGAGGTATGAAGGATGCGGATATCACTCGAGCCACAACATCACTGGAATGGAACTTGGATCACTGCCCTTCCTCTACCTTGGTGTTCCAATTGGGAGTAGCAAGCTGCTTATTCATGACTTCCTTCCCTTAATTCACAAAGTTACTAAGCGGGTGCAATCATGGACAGCAAGGACCCTCTCCTATGCTGGTCGTGCCCAACTAGTTAAGTCAATCCTATTCTCCATCAGCTACTACTGGAGTACAATGTTCATGATACCTACTAAGATCCTCAACATGATCAATGGGATCATAAGATCTTATTTTTGGGCCGGAATTGAAAATAGCAAGCGAGCACTGGTTGCATGGAAAGTCATCTGCTCTCCTAAAGCCAGTGGTGGACTTGGATTCCCTGATCTACTTACAAGAAACAAAGTAGCACTTTCCAGGCTGATATATGACATTGATAGAGATGATAGCAATATTTGGTCCCAATGGCTTACAAAACACATCTTCAAAAGGACCAGTAACATTTGGAACTGCCAACCAAAAACACATCACAGTGCCCCCTGGAAGAACCTGCTTCATATCAGAGATGATATCATTGCTCTAGGTGGGAATAATAGCACCCTTGCAAACCCTAATGGATCCTTCTCTCACAAAAAGCTTCATGCCTTATTCTCCCCTATCTCTCCTTCTGGAACATCACAACCTTTCAATGCAATCTGGAGTCGACATAACATTCCCAAATGCTGCTACATTGCTTGGTTAGCTACACTTAGGAGACTCCCTACTTTGGCGAAGATTAAAGCGTGGAACCTGACTGATAATGATACCTGCTGGCTATGCAAGAATGCCACTGAAGATGATGATCACCTTTGGGTTCATTGTAGCTATGGTTCCCTTGTCTTGGATGTGATATCGAGATGGACTAGGACACCCTATCCTGCACCTTACCTTGGCAACATTTGGCAATGGCTTAGCTCCTGCAGCACACACAAGCCGAGTCTGTTGGATAGTCTAAGAGTTGCATCCATCATCTCTTTCATTTATCATGTTTGGACTTCAAGAAACAAGATGGTCTACAACAACCAGTTCACAAGAGCAATTGAGTGCGCAGCTAGTATCATCACCTCAATTAAAAGTCACTTCCAAGCCAAATGGAAGGATCGATCCCCTAGCTCACTTCAAGTTGCGGGAATGTTGAATCTTAGACTTGATTAGAACCATTCTAGTCTTACTCTCATTGGTCTTTGCACTTTGATCTTGTTCAAGTTGGCTCTGCCCCTGTAAACTGGACTAGAGTCCATCATCCACCTTGTACATTCATTCTAAATACAAATTAACTTTTCAAAAAAAAAAAAAAAAAAAAAAAAAAAAAAAAAAAAAAAAAA
>BSUD01000003.1:158191785-158238459 GCA_033239045.1 Fagopyrum esculentum | reverse complement strand
TTTTTTCTATTTTCTGTTATGTATTTCATACCAAAAAATTCATACCAAAATTTGGGAAAAAAACGAAGACGTTGTCCATGGAATATCCAAACTAGTGAAGATTCCAACCGATAGGATCATCGATAACAACGAGATACATCTGAAGACAACTGCGATCTTCGGATATAGGCACCCGAGTAAAATGGCTATAACCCCTCCACAAAAGGTAGAGTTTATGGATAATATGAACGAGTGGAAGAGAGGGCTTTATTTTGGAAGATGATCGTCGGGACATCGTTTTCATCTACGTTCTCATATCTGAATAATAACCATAGACACACTCAGACGAATGAACCCGAGATTGAGAATTCTCCTATGAACAAGACAGCTGCGAATGTTAATATGGTTCCACCTGTTGTAGGAAGGAGGAAGAGTCGGAGAAGAAGCGGAGCAAGAAGAGGGAGTGTGTGGCGAGGATGCAATTGTGGGCAGGGATGAGTTGGGGACTGTAGATCTAGGGTTTGAACGATAAAAAAAATGTACATTTATTAAACGGGATTATGGTACGAGGATAGTTAGTAGAGTAAAAAGTGAAAAAGGCTTAGTCAAATTTTTCAAAGGTAATAAATGCTATACATATATACAACTTTCTATCGGGAATGGTCGTGTATTCTAACTCTAACTATTCCTCTAGAAAGAGTTAGTCCATATCCAAAAGTTTGCCCTTTATTAATAAATACTATACATATATACAACTTTGTTCACAATTTATAAGCTCAACCATAAACACAAACACCAAACATTTAAACATCATCAATAAAAATGTCCAAAGCTCCAACATTTCTCATTATCTTCCTCACAACCCTAATTACAAACCCCAACATCGTCTTCGGAGAACCACCCACAAAACCCACCTTCGCAACACTACGCTGCATGACCGAACAAGGTAGCTTCGCCCTAAATAGCACATACGAGAACAATCTAAAAATCGTCCTCTTAAACCTCCAACAACACGCATCAACGACAATGTTCTACAACACAAGCGTCGGAACCGACAACAACACGGTCCACGGCCAATACTACTGCCGCGGCGACGTAACCCGCGAGTTCTGCAACGAATGCATCCAAGCAGCGACGAACAAAGCCCTAAAATCCTGCTCCCTCGGCGCTCCGACGAAAGCGGGAGTCGTATGGTACAAAGAGTGCACTCTACGTTACTCAAACGAATCAATGTACGGGACTGAATCCGACGATAATAGTCCTTACTGGAGCGGCGTTGACTCCGACGAACCCGAGAAGTTTTCCTCCATGTTGGATTCGACGATCACGCCGCTCGTGAATGAGGCGGTGAACGGGAATGATACGAGGCGGTTCGCTTTCGGACAATCGGCGGATTCAACCGTGTATTGTCTTGTGCAATGTAGCCCGGACTTGAACGCTACGAAGTGTGAGAAGTGTCTATTGGCTGCGTATGATGATATGAAAGGTTGTTGCGGGAAATGGCCTTCTGAAGTGATTGTGTTTTCGCAAAGTTGCGTCACGATGTATAGTAGAAATGGTATTTTTTATTTTGACCCAAATGCTCCTCCCATGTCGCCGCCAACGCCGCCTTCTCAACCACCGCCACCGTCGTTCTCGGTTTTTCAACCACCACCCCCGCCGCCTCGTGCTAGTGGTTCGGGAGTCGTGGGCAAGAAGCTTTGGATCATAACGGCCGGCGTGCTCATGGTTTTGATGGTGATCGATATGTAAACGTGCATGTTTGATTGACGTTAACGTGATTAGTGTGAGATGTGAAATTGTTGTAATTTTGAATATATATTTGCAAATTGGTATAACGTGCATTGCTACTTGTTTGGCTTTTCGTCGAAAGTGACTTCCATGGATATTGTGTTTGTGACGAACTTAAAACAAATTAGGCTTCTTACCCACTAACATATTTATAAAATTAATAAAATAAAGTCTTTTTCTTTCAATTAAAACAATTTTCCATAAACTATCATGGTAAAGTTGGATCAAATTTTCGATTGGGCGTCTTCTCCAACAAAATTCTTCCCTGTAAACAATGAATGAATAAACGTGAAACAAATCTTACAGAAACAATTACACAAACAGTTTAGCAAAACCTTCAAAGCAATTACACAAGCAGTATGAAATAATAATTACGCAAGCAGTTTTGAAAAAACGCATGGGAAGAATGTGTGATCATTTACCCAAAGTAATTACACAACAGTAATTACTCAAACAATTAAACAAACAATTTCGAAAAAAAACTCATAGCAAGTACACAAGCAGTTTCGAAATAGTACAAAAACAATTTTGACATAGTACATATAGGGGTGTTATACGAGCCGAACGAGCCGAGCCTTAGCATACTCAAGCTCGGCTCGTTTATAAACGAGTCGAGCCCGAGCCGAGCTTTTGATGAGCCGAACACGAGCCGAGCCCGAGTAGCTCGTCTAAATTAATGCTCATATAGTGTTATTTTAGACGAACGAGCCGAGCCCGAGCCGAGCTTTTAACGAGCCGAACGCGAGCTGAGCCCGAAAAGCTTGTCTCATGTATCAGCCCTAAGTACAGATTATCATAGGAAAATTGTGTTATCATTAGCCAAGACAAATACACAAGCAATCAAATTCAAAGTAGTTAATACATAAAGCAATTAAACAAGCGATTTCCAAATAAGAATTACACAAGCAATTACACGTACACAAGATATTCATGGACGATACTTGTATCGAAATTTTGCAGATCTTCAATCATGAAGAAGATGAATACACAATCTTTTAGACGACGGCCAAAATTTGATTATTGCTTCCAAGTTTACAGGGAATCGAAAAGTATGAAAAACGTAGACGGAGAAAGAAGAGTGTTAATTGTTAGTCACGATCTCTATAGATATTACCTAAATTAAATAAACTAGAAAAAGTCAATTAAGATAGTTTTGGATAAAACTAGTCTATTAAGATATCCCACTCCTTATCAATCCCAAACAAGATTGATTAAGACTACCTTTGAAATATTATTTTTCTTGTTTTAAATATATATATCAATATCAGTATTGATTTATCAGAACATTTCGAGTTTTTAATATAATAAAAGTACTAAATCAAAGATTGCTTAGCCTATCGAGTATCGATCACTATGAGTAAATAGATTCATTAACATATTGTTAGAAGTCCAATTGCCCTTTAGTTTGAATCAGTCTCGTGAGTACCTATCGTTTCTTTGTTGAACCGTACTAACCTAACAGTGACAATGAACAAACCGTACTTGCTCGCACATAATAAATTTTATATATCTTCTTTTTTATTACAAAAAGGGAATGTGATTATGACATAATCGTTTTTCTACGTGCATCGTGTGTTGGCCTTTGAGAGATATACAATTCCGTAATAAATACTTTATATTTAAAAATTTATATGTATACTTTTGTAAGATAAAAATCTAGAGAATGAAATTATAATTGTTATTGTTATTTTTAATTTTTTTAATAATTAATTATATATTAAATATAATTAAATCACGTTCTGAAATTTATGATTTATAATATAATATTTTTTTAATAAATATATATTAGCTTTGAATAAAAATAAATATGTTTAGAATTTTTTTTTTTGAAAGTTTAATTGTATTGAGATGAAGAATGTATAGAGAAGGGGGGTACAAACAGTTTCAAGATCAACGGGGAACTAAGACAGAGGGGGTTGCGGAAGCAACCCGAATACAATCCAGCAGGTTATTTTTATGGTTAGGGCTTGCGCTGAGCCATCTCCAAACATTGGTGATGTATGGAGCAGGATACGGAACTCTAGTCCATATTGAAATGGTGTCCAGTACAAGGGAGCCGTAGCTACAGGAGGTCCACAAATGATCATCAGGTTCAGTAAGGGTTTGGTAGAGCTTGTAAATGTCGTTGTCCACGAGATTCCAATTCCACGCCTTGATTTTAGCCAGAGTAGGGAGCCGACCAAGGTAGACGAGCCAAGATATGTAGCAGCATCTGGGGATGTTAGACTTAAGCCAAAGGGCCCGGAAAGGGTTTGGATGGTTTAGTGAAGGGGCCGGCTTAAAAAGGGCATAAGTTTTGCTTGAGGAGAAGGTGCCATTAGGATTAGTAATAGCGTCAGAATGATGGGTGCCAGTGGTAGGGGTAGGGATCTTGTTCATAGTCTTGAGAAGACTCTTCCAAAAGAAACTATGGTGTGGCTTAGGGTTGTAGCTCCATATACTCCTTCCTTTAGTTATGTGGCGGTTTATCCAACGGTACCAAATGTTGTCACAACCCTTGTCGATTTCATAGATAAGCCGAACCTGAGAGACCTTGTTCCTAGCAACAGGTCTGGGAAGCCAAGTCCGCCAGCCTCCTTAGCATTACAGACGGAGGTCCAGGCGACGAGCGCCCTATTGCTATTCTCGATACCAGACCAGAAGAACGAGCAAATGAGGGACTGAATCATGCTCAAGACTTTAGAGGGAAGCAGAAACATGGAGGTCCAGTACTGATTGATCGAAACAAGAATGGACTTGATGAGTTGAGCACGTCCGGCGTAAGAGAGGGATTTGGCAGTCAAAGACTGAATATGCTTTGTGATCTTATGGATGAGAGGGAGGTAATCCCTAATAGCAAGTCTCCTGCATCCAATGGGCACACCATGGTAGAGGAAAGGCAGGGTGCCGATAGCCATACCGGTCAGGTTAGAAGCCTGCACTTGCTTATCATTGCTCATGCCGCCAGTGAAGAGGTGAGATTTTGTGGGGTTTATCTTAAGCCCAAAGACAGCCCCAAACTCGTCAGAGTTTCTTTGAGGATAGCGATGGATGGCATATCACCTCTACAGAAGAGCATGAGGTCATCTGCAAAGGCAAGGTGGGTAATGGTGGGGGTAGAGCACTTAGGGTGGTAGTTGAATTCTAGGTTAGTAGTGCTGGACTGGATCATTTTGGAGAGGAATTCCATTGCAATAGTGAAGAGTGGAGGGGAAAGGGGACAACCCTGGCGGAGGCCTCGACTTCCAGTCAAAAAACCACAAAGGGTACCATTTATATTGACTGAATATGAAGCAGTGGAGATGTACTCTTTGACTAGGCTTATGAAGTGTTCCGGGAACCCTATTTTGTGAAGGCAGTGGAGAATGAACTCGTGGCTAATTGTGTCGAATGCTTTTGATAGATTTAAATTTTGATTAGAAGATGTACTGCGTTGACACGTTGCAAAGAAGGTCTCTCTTTTAAATAGATATAAGATTGAACTAGGGTACCAATAACATCGACTATAACGTTGACTTTTTTTTAAAAAAAACAAAGTATATTATTAAAAATAAAGAAAAAAATCAAGTAAATAAGTTTTTAAAATTTTATCATCTTCAAAGGATATTTGTGATTCCAAGGTATCTAGTTTTGATCAAATCATACTAAAAGCAACGTTGGCATTTGTAACATATTTATTTTATATTTTCCCATTATCCATAGATAAAGTCACTATATTACTATCTCTTCGGATAAAACAATAAGGGGTGATAATGAGTGTGTGAAAAAAGTCTTTCTCAACGCTCTGTTCTCTCTCCTGGCCTCCCCGGTGTAACTCGCCTGCACCACCCTAGTGCGGCCTCCAGGCTGTGCCCACCCACTCCTTCTCGGCCTCCCCATGGCTGGCTCTAGGAGGTCCCGTCGCCTTAACATCAAGATCTCGGAACTCCCCAGACCCCTCGCCACCCCTTACCCCAACATCGCCACCCACACCCTTCCATCCCATCAAAAGACCCCTGAACCTATCCCCGATGAGCTTATTCGGTCGAACAATAACAGGCTCTACCCTAAGCCATCAGAACCTCCTGTCATAACCTCTGAGCTGCTGTTCCCACCGTTGAAGCCATCGTCCATGGCCTCACCTGCTTCTGTTGCGGCCATTGCTGCGAAGGGAAATCCTAATTCCAGGTTGATTGGCACGACCCCACTGAGCTTGGATCCACCATGCTACTGGATTCACCTCCCCCTGATGTATCTCCTGAGACTCATGGCCCTTCAGATCCCCCGCAGGCTGGCGCTGAGTCGGTCCTTTCGAATCCCATCGTTAATACATGTGTTGATTCCGAGGCTAATGTTCCCCATGCAAAGGCTAATGCACTCTCTCTCGACTCCTCGCTTCCCCCCACACCCCCACAATGCATGCGTGCATTAATGAATCCGGCCCCAACGTAGCCCCTTCAGCTACCTACAAGGACATTGCCTCCAGAAGCTTGGCTTGGAACCACGTTCCACTCCTCTTCTTCCCTGGTATCGACGCCGGGCTAATACCGTTCACCCACGAGGACATCGAAGAAACTATGCAGAAATGGAATATGTCCCTTGTTGGGTATCCTCTTGGAAGCCCAATCTCTTACCAAAGAATGTCCAAATTCATCACCGAGAACTGGAACACCATCTCCATGCCGAAAATGATCCGAAACGAGAATGGTATTTTTGTGTTTCACTTCTCTAACGAAGACGACTTGAATGAAATAATCTTGGGTAGCCTATGGATCGCAAATGGATCCACCACCATCCTTCTGAAAAAATGGACCACCGACCTTCCCTTGGATTATTCGAGCCTCAGTTCCGTGCCGACTTGGATCACACTGCACAATCTGAATTATCGGTTTTGGTCCAAGACAATGCTGGCCAAGATTGGATCGGCGCTGGGGACACCTATCCTCACCGACGCTTGCTCTGTGAACCAAGACCGTCTGGGATTCACAAGGATTCTAGTTGGCATTCATGACTCCCGGCCTCTCCTCCGTGAGATCACCATTTGTGGTCCTGAGGGTGCTACGTTCGTGCAAAAAATCACGTACGAATGGCTCCCCCCGCGATGCGACTCATGCTTAGTCTTCGGACATTGTTGCAAGGCTCCAAAACTGACCCACACTATAGGAGCACCGCCCGCGCCAAAGGGCTTGAAACCCTCCAGGAAAGCTATACCCAACCTTAACCCTAATCTCGCCCCCATACTCCCCACCCCCGATCCCTCATTGAGAATCCCCACCCCTGACCCCTCATTGAGAATCCCCCTTTCCCAAGAGGAGCCTCTCATGGTCACCCGTCCAAACTCCCACCTCGCTGGCACCACACCCTCTTCAAACTCAACACCCACTCTAAACTCTAATATCACCAAAGATCCGACCAAATCACCTGAAATCCACCCTCTTAATACTCCTCATCCCCCTACTCTTCATCAACCTAACTTGACTTCACCTCTCAGTCTTGAACACCCCTCCCAACCCCCTCCTCCTACTACTACCACAAAAGGCCTTCCCATCCAAAACCCTGCATTGATCGCAAGTGCTATCAATGATCTTAAAACAGTTGTTCAATGATAGTACGGATGTGTGCTTGGAAGATCCGGGGTCTCAATGATCCTGTCAAACAAAAAGCCATCCAAACCCTTGCTAAGAAGCATTCCCTCGACCTTATTGCAATTCTTGAGACGCGACTACGTTCGGACAATGAAAAAAGAATCTCCACCTCCCTTTTCCCCTCCTGGAATCAAATTTCAAACTCCTCCCAAGCGCATAACTGTCGCATATGGATTTGGTGGAACCCTGCCAAGTTAAATCTCTCCACTTCTTTGATCACAGATCAACTCATCCATTGTCACATTACCAACCCTCTCCCTAACCCTATCCAGACCACCTTTGCGGATGTTTCTTTCATCTACGCTCATAATGCCCAGGAGGATAGAACGGGCCTTTGGAACGCAATCGCCACCTTGCGTCTACTCAACACCAACTGCCCTTGGGCCCTAATGGGGGACTTTAATGTCACGCTATCCCCTGATGAAAAACTCTCAAATAATCAGCACAACTTTTCACAACCTTCCAACGAGATTGAGGCTTGTTTTGAGCAAAATGATCTCTCGGATCTTCCATTCACAGGCTGCAAATACACATGGTGCAATAAACAGGTGGGTACTAGGATCTGGAGCAAGCTTGATCGAATCATCTCCAACAACGAACGGTCTGCTGCCTTCCCTAAATCCGTGGCTCTCTTTGGCAATGCGGATATATCTGATCACTCCCCGGCACTACTCTTCACTGACAGCATGGTTTCTTGGAGATCTTTCCCATTCAGATTTAACAACCTATGAGCTAAACATGAGGCATTTGCAGAAACTGTTAAATTTGCCTGGGATTCAGAAATTCTTGGTAACCCTATGTTCAGGCTCACCAGGAAGTTGAAGATTCTCAAGCCTTTGCTCAAAAAGTTCCCCAATGCTAAAATGGAGGAACTCCACGCTTGCATTGCCGAAAATCATAAACTGATTGACATTGTGCAGACACGGCTGCAGACTGATCCCCTTAACACCGAACTTCATGAGACGGAGATGCGACTTTCACTTGCTCTTAAAGATGGTCATTCAAACCTTCAAACCACCTTGGCCAGCTTTCCAAGGAAAAGTGGATCAGGTTTGGTGACCAATGTTCGTCTTTCTTCTTCAAGAGTGTTAAGGCTCGTAGATGTGCAAATCTCATCAATGCAATTAAGTCTACTAATGGGGAAATGATCTATGAACCTGATGATATCGGAACCACAATGGTAAACCATTTCTGCAAAGCTTTAAACCCCCAAAACCCCAACCCAAGCCGGCCCTTCCCTACTGTCAATCTCCCCTCTCTTAACCTTGATGATATAGCCTCACTAAATACACCTGTCTCGCCTGATGAGATCAAGATGGCCTTATTCAGCATAGGGGACAACAAGGCTCCTGGGCCGGATGACTTCAGTTCCTTATTCTTCAGAGAGGCTTGGAGTATCATTCATAAAGACTTCACTGAGGCTATACATGACTTTTTCATCAATAAAAGGATGCTTAAGCAGGTGAATCATACTTCCATTATCCTTATTGCCAAGCATGACTGGCCCCTCGTTCCATCGGATTACAGGCCAATATCCTGCTGTAATATTGTGTATAAGACCATTTCTAAGATCCTTGCTAGACGCCTCAATCTGGTCCTCCCGCGACTCATTAGCTTCAACCAAAGCGCCTTTGTCTCCAAGCGTTCCATCAAGCATAATGTTCTTCTATGCCAAGAGCTGCTCCAAAAATACAGTAGGAAACATATCTCTCCAAGAGCTGCGATGAAAGTTGATATATCCAAAGCTTTTGATACGGTGAGTCACGAGTTCATTCTACACTACCTCCATAAAATGGGCTTTCCGGATCCATTCATACGACTTATTAGAGAATGCATTACTACAACATCCTACTCCGTCAATTTCAATGGATCGCTGAAAGAGCACTTCTCTGGAAGTCGTGGATTGAGGCAGGGATGCCCTCTTTCTCTTCCTCTTTTTGTTATAGCCATGAAATTTCTTTCTAGAATGATCTTGGAGATGACCTCTAACCCGGACTTCAATCATCATCCTAAATGCTCCTCTCCTGTCATCACACACTTAGCATTCGCTGATGACCTTCTTCTCCTCTGTCGTGGGAATTCTAAGTCCATCACGATCCTTAAGGACACTCTGGACGAGTTTGGTACCATCTCTGGTCTTGTCATCAATCCTACCAAGTCTCAAATCTATACGGGTGGCATGAATACTAATAAAATTGATGAAGCGGTTAGAATCACTGGCATGTGTGTTGGTACTCTCCCATTCCTATACCTTGGGGTGCCAACTGGATGCAAACGTATGAGGGTACATGATTACCTGCCTTTGATTCACAAAATCACCCACCGCATTCACTCTTGGAATGCCAAAGCCCTTTCCTATGCCGGATGTGCTCAGCTCATAAAATCCATTCTATTTGCGGCTAGTCATTATTGGAGCTCTATGTTCGTACTCCCTGTAAATGTGATCAACACCATCAATAGCCTTATGCGCTCCTACTTCTGGTCCGGTGTTGCAACTAGTAAGCGTGCACTGGTAGCCTGGGACTCTATCTGCACTCCTAAAGCGAATGGTGGGCTGGGCTTCCCCGACCTCGCTGCCAGGAACAAAGTGGCTCTTTCTATCCTCCTGTTTGGACTGGATCGGGATAGCCCTAACATTTGGGCGGAGTGGGTCAACAACCATCTGTTTAGAAGAAGAGAGACCATCTGGAGCTGCACTGCCAGGAATACCCATAGTTACTTTTGGAAGGCCCTCCTCTCTCTCAGGGACGAGATCCCTTCCCCGCCTCATGGTCGCTCGCGTGGTGATGTGATTGCCAACACTGATGGCTCCTTCTCAAGGAAAAAGGCATATGATATTTTTAGACCCTACCCTCAGCGACTTACCCCTCTCCATTCAAAGCCATTTGGCTCACCTCTAACATTCCTAAAACCTCCTACATTGCTTGGCTTATTGGGCTAAACCGTCTCCCTACCCTCACTAAGATCCTGACTTGGAACATGACCAATGATGACACATGCAAGCTATGTAATAATGCTCCGGAGGATGGAGACTATCTTTGGCACCACTGTAGTTATGGCTCGCTGGTATTGGACATCGTTTCACGTTGGACAATGACCCCCTACCCAGCCCCCTACACTAATAGCGTTTGGAATTGGCTGGCTACCTGGTCTAGACTGAAGCCTCGACCGTTGGACTGTGTTAGGATCGCCTCGATCATTGCCTTCCTCTACCAGGTATGGACGGCCAAGAACAAAATGGTCTATAACTACACCTTCATCACCCCTATTGAATGCGCTGGGTTGATCATTCGGAATGTGAAGCTGCATTTCAACCATAACTGGAAGGACAATCCGCCTCTCACTCATGACATGGCCTTCAACCTGAACTTAAGTCTCCCTTGATCCTTGATCTCTTGATCACTTGATGTCCCTCACCTATGTGCTTTTGCTCCCTTATGATGTTCACTGTTACTGCTTATGATCTATGCTCTCCTACAAGCTTGTAATCTGTATATTCCTTATCTTAATACAATTAACATTTAAAAAAAAAACAATAAGGGGTGTTTATGAAATTTTGATTCCACAGTCTCGATTCGACAATTCGATGATCCGATCTGACAATTCGATGTTCCGATCCGACAAATTTCGAGTTCGGCGGATTTTTGTCTGAATCTGATATGATCCGAGAAAATATAACGGATTAACGAATCGGATTCAAAATGGATATTTATATGTCTCGGATATCTGGGGTATACCACCATACTTATATATTTCCAAATGTATCATCAAATTTAAGTAGAACATTTGGTTGGTGTGTTACACATGTGGGGTAAAGTAAATTAGATATCTTCTTCTTTGCAAGAGGGAATTTACAAATCTAAATATCATCAGCCAAATGCCTAATTTTGCTTCATAATACTTCATTCTTCTTCGGTTATTTTTGTATAGTCTCCTTCTTTGTGATAAATAACTTAAGAATCTAGATAAGCAACAGGATCGATCACATGTCAAATTAACTTACATGTATGAAAATTTCATAAAGAACATCAAATTGACAAGTCATATGCATCAACCACTCACGATTCTCTTCCAATTGCAGATTAAGAAGATTAATTTAAAATCAAACTCGATCAGCGATGCATAAGTACTATGCGTTGAAATCCAACATCAAAAACACGAGTGCAATAGTGGCCATGAACCCTAACTTGAAGCTCTTGTTGTTCACCACTACCATTGAAGCACCTGTAAAAATGAAAACAAAAAAATAATACAAAAACGCAAAAAAAAAGAAAATCATTATCGTTGAAGAAACATACAAATATACGTACCATTAGCAGCTGGAGGCGGCGGTTGAGTAACTGAAACCGAATCTTCACTCTGTGACGGCGGCGGTGGCGCTCCAGAAATCGTTGAAGGTAGTGACGGTGGCGGTGCCGGCGCATTTGAGTCAATATAGAAAGGACCTCGAGTGTCAAACATCACCTGACAACTACTCACAAAGAAAACATAAATCCACTTTGGATACTCACCGCAGCACGTCTGAAGATCAACGAACGCATTTCGAAGACAAGTATCGCACTGCGTCACATTCATATCCGGACTACACTGCACCAAACAATACACCTTATTCTCCGATCCGGCAATTGCCCCCGACCCAACCGCGTACCGGCTAAGATGACTCGAGTCATTCCCATTAACCGCCTTATCAATGAGATTGATCATGGTTTCATTTAACGCATTGAACAGATTTACTGTATCTTCTTCTGTATTGTTCAAACTCCATGATCGGAGTCGCGGTCTTTCGAGCTCTATGCCGTACATAGACGCGTTCTCGTACCGTAAGGTGCACTCGTTGTACCAGATTATTGCTCCTTTGGCGTTTGAGCAACCTAGGGCTTGCTGCGCCGCTGCTTTGATACAAAGGCCGCAGAAAGTGGGGCCAAAGTCTTCTCGGCAGTAGTATTGGCCGTGCACGGTGTCGGCGCCGGTGCCTGCGCTTGTGTTGTAGAACAAGGACGTCGCCGACGCTTGTGTGCCAAGCGTCGTGAGTACGGTTATAAGGTTGCTTTCGTATGGGCTGTTGGCTGTGTAGTTTCCGAAGATATCGCCACGGCATAATGCGAAGCGAAATGTTGCTGATACTGTAAATTGGGATGAGACATTGTTTGCAAACAGAAGGATTGATGAGACGATCAATACAAAGATTGAAGCTTTGGACATGGTGGAAATTGAAATTAGTTTTTGAATGATTGTAATTTATGCTTAAGAATCATACAATATTTATATGATTTAGTCGAGTGCCTTGATCAAGATGTAAACTACTTCAATTAGTATTATTATATTGTATCCATTAAAAAAATTGTTAATAACACGACATTATAGTTATCGGATACCAAAGAACGTCTCATTGCAATGAACTATGAAAAATTAGTGTAATCGGAGATTGTCGGCACATAAATCATCTTTATACGCGAATAAAACTCAACGTTCAATTCAAATTTCAAGCGTTGTGCAAAAGTTTACCCAAATATTTATAAACTGAACTCATAGAACGAGTATTGTCGGTATCTAATAAATCGTATATCAAGCAAATAGCTGTTCGGAAAAACATAATATAAAATTATTATCAAATTTCCTATTTATGACAAAATTTATGTATTGAATTTGAGCTTCACTTGACGTCCAACTTTGACCTTTATCACAAGATATATGAGATGGATGAATGGATATTGTGACAAAAGTTTAATTATGTTTTTTTTTGGAGATTGTGTACAAATGTTACGATGAATATATGATTGAAAATTTAGATAATATTTTTATTAGACAGAATATAAAACGAATATTTTTGGGTATAAACAGTAAAACGTAAATTAAAGGAATTGTCTTTCCTCGATACCGACCGTAATAGAATCTGCCGGATTCAATTTAAAATAAGAAGAATTCCGTGTCATATATAAAGTCATATGGGATGTGAGACGACACCAACCTTCTCTCATCGAGTCCGGAGCCTAGCCCCTAGGGTTTGCTATTAAAATTCAGTATTTGTACTTGATACGATTGGAAATATGTCCGTTTGGAAGCACCGGGAATCGTTTTCGGTAACGGAATGATTACGAATCAATCAAAAACTACATTTGGTTAGAGATCTTTTAGCACATAAAAGTAATCTCATCCATTCTATTTCCTTTCTCTACCCTTATTCGATTTCATTCCGTTTCCGTTCCACCGCTCCAACCAAACGGGCACAAATGTGTATTACAATATTTTGTAGCTCGACTCTTTCCTATTCAATCATACAAAAATCAAGTATACAGCAAGTGACACTAAGTCTGCTAATTACATGTTTTGCACATCCAATCTAGCAAAGATAGAAGCTTTGGAGAAAAAAATTAAATTCTTGAGTTTGAATAAGTCATTAATCACTTGTGCCGTTGAGATATGCCTATATAAAGTAGATAATGAGGTTTTTAAATATATTTATATCTTTTTGTTAGAATTTATTCTTTTGTATATAGGATTATAAAAAATGTATGATTACATCGAGTTCTATGTTGTATATGAGTTGTGTATTTTTATCTTTGTTGAATATTTGTTCTTTTTTATATTCCGCACAAAACATCCCACTCAAATTTCCAGACTAACCACTTATGAAGTCTAACACCACCTTCCACTCCCACTAAACCAACTGAGTATTGGTATGAGGAGACAAGTGAGAAAGATACAATACTAACAATAGTGCATATGTGTATTGAATAATACTAGCAAAATTGGACCGGGATCAAACGGCCCCGAGATTTGTGTTCAGCTTGATAGATTTTGGTGGAAGAATACCACACGAATGATGGAGATAGAACCACGAATATATTGATGCAGCAATGACCCTTTATATAGGGATTACAATAGAATAAGAATAGAATAATAAAGATTGCAATAATAGAATCAAATATAAGCTAGCCTAATATAACGGAATAATGTCATTATTTATTTAATAGGAATATATTGTGATATGTATCTTCTAATACGCCCCCGCAGTCGAAGCGTGGGTAGACAAACAACGCTGAAGGTTGGACCATTTCATTGACAATGAGCAAAGAGAACACTTCGATCAACAATGAGCGGTGACACAAACACCACTTGTAAAATCGATATGACCACCAGTAGATCGGTGACAACATTAGATTGATAGATTTTGGTGGAAGAATTTTGCACGAATGGTGGAGATAGAACCACGAATATATTGATGCAACAATGACCCTTTATATAGGAATTACAATAGAATAAGAATAGAATAATAAAGATTGCAATAATAGAATCAAATATAATCTAGCCTAATATAACGGAATAATGTCATTATTTATTTAATAGGAATATATTGTGATATGTATCTTCTAATACGCCCCCGCAGTCGAAGCGTGGGTAGACAAGCAACGCTGAAGGTTGGACCATTTCATTGACAATGAGCAAAGAGAACACTTCGATCAACAATGAGCGGTGACACAAACACCACTTGTAAAATCGATATGACCACCAGTAGATCGGTGACAACATTAGATTGATAGATTTTGGTGGAAGAATTTTGCACGAATGGTGGAGATAGAACCACGAATATATTGATGCAACAATGACCCTTTATATAGGAATTACAATAGAATAAGAATAGAATAATAAAGATTGCAATAATAGAATCAAATATAATCTAGCCTAATATAACGGAATAATGTCATTATTTATTTAATAGGAATATATTGTGATATGTATCTTCTAATACGCCCCCGCAGTCGAAGCGTGGGTAGACAAACAACGCTGAAGGTTGGACCATTTCATTGACAATGAGCAAAGAGAACACTTCGATCAACAATGAGCGGTGACACAAACACCACTTGTAAAATCGATATGACCACCAGTAGATCGGTGACAACATTAGATTGATAGATTTTGGTGGAAGAATTTTGCACGAATGGTGGAGATAGAACCACGAATATATTGATGCAACAATGACCCTTTATATAGGAATTACAATAGAATAAGAATAGAATAATAAAGATTGCAATAATAAAATCAAATATAATCTAGCCTAATATAACGGAATAATATCATTATTTATTTAATAAGAATATATTGTGATATATATCTTCCAATACAGCTCTAATTCCTACCTTTTTTCTCTTCTTGTTTAATTTTTTTATCAATTTAAAGGAGTTGTTACTTTTATTTTATTATTTTTTTATAACTACGATATAATTATGAGTTTTTATAATTATATTTTTTTTATTAATAAGTTCTAAATATTGTTATTGAATGGGCCACCAAAATGTTAAGTCAGGCTTGAATGATGGTATATATAGAAGAAGGGCAAGAGAAAGAAATTGTTTTATTTCCTTTTCAATTAATAATAATAAATTTTATTATTTTTAGTTAATCTAATAAATATAATTAGGATACACACGGCATTATTTGATTGGTGGAATGGTAGGATATTTTTTGGTGTTGGTAACGGTAAAAAATTTTAGATAAAAATAGAGATTATATAAAATAATATAAAATAAAATTTATTTTAAAATAATAAAATAACTTATCTAATTCTAGTATATTATATCTTTCAATACTAGCTATTTTTGGAGGGTCGAGTTATTTTGAAAATTTAGACAAAAATTTCACCTAAAATTGAATAAATTTTGTTAATTTATAATAAAATAGTTAGATTAAATTTATCAGCTCACTGCAAATTTTATTTATTTTATGAAGTTCACCTAGAATAATTCTGATTTATTGTTTTTGATAGAATTTTGTTGAAAATAATATAATAAAAAAGTAATTGAAAATAAATTATTCAATGTTAAGATTAGTCAATTCTTCGAAAACTTCACCGTCATAAAAAAAGATAGAATCATATCTATATAATCGAAAAGATATCATATACGAAAGAATCCTAATTGAAAAGATAGAATCAAATCTATATAATCGATTGGAGTCTCCTTCAATTGTCTGTGATTTGGGTTTCTGATTTGATCCAAATTTGACGTAATTTCGTCGAACATGATGAGCCATCCGAAACGACGCTTCAACCGCTGTCGTCTCCCTGACGAACTCTTAGAGGAAATACTATCAATATTATCTGTCAAAACCCTTCTCCGATTCCGCTGCGTATCCCATTCATGGCGGTCTTTGATCGACGATTCCAAATTCGCCCGTTTACGTCTCACTCGCTACAAAAACAGCGGCCTTGGCGAATCTCGCCTCGTTGCACAGATTATGCCAGATTCCAATTTCGAATACGAATTGTGGTGCAGCAAAACTTTGAAAACCACGGGGAGGCTCGATTCGCATGGATTTGTATTGGAACTAGACAATGTTATCTCCGAGTTTGATGGATTGTTCGTTCTATCGGATATGTTTACACGTCAAGTAATGTTCTGGAATCCGTCTATTCGACAGACTAGATTGATTCCTAATTCTCCTGAATTTCACAAAGGAATGATTGAATTCGAATTTGGTCTTGGATTCAGTTCGGCCATTAATGATTATAAGTATGTTACTTCAGCTCATACACACGAGCACGGCCTGAAATTCTTTGAAGTTTACACACTCGGCACTAATTCTTGGAAGAAGATTGAGTTTCAATCGTTGTCTCCCTATTTTTTACACCTTGCTGAAAGCATAAAAAATGTCTGTGTTG
Source organism: Fagopyrum esculentum (assembly GCA_033239045.1). Taxonomy (NCBI): domain Eukaryota; kingdom Viridiplantae; phylum Streptophyta; class Magnoliopsida; order Caryophyllales; family Polygonaceae; genus Fagopyrum; species Fagopyrum esculentum. The sequence continues at coordinate 158,221,428 of BSUD01000003.1, read as the reverse complement.
AAGGCGTTCTATATGCCATAAATAGGGACATGGATTATAATTTTAACGTGGTTTCATTTGATTTAAAAAACGATAGATTTGGTTGTTTCAGTTTGCCTGATGATGATGATCCCACCAGATTTGTTCATGCGTTGCTTACTGTGTGGGACGGTGGAAGGTCATTAGCCTTGGTTCGAGTTAACCATGACGGCGGATACTTATGGGTCCGGCAAACCACCACTTGGGCTAAATATTTCAGCTTTGATTTTTCTGTTCATGTCCGTGATTACTTGGAAGATGCATCGTTCTTGTACCTCAAGACGAATGGCGAGCTGGTTTTGGAATGTAACAGTGTATTGGCATTGATCAACCTTGAAACTAAGGAGCAAAAGATTGTGCCAAAAACTTGTGAGGAGGTTTGTAACGTTTGGCCATACACAGAGAACTTGCTGATGTTGAATTAGATCTTTATTTTTGCTTGATTTAGGAGTTGTAGTCTCTATTTGTAATAAAGATCATGCTCATATCTTGTTCACATTGACAAAGAATGTTTTAGATTAAACAAGACTGTAAAATTTCTCCATCATTACATTGCTTTAGTGATGCTTTTCAATTGTTTCTTACTGAAGTTTGTACAACCATTTCCATATCATGATCCACAAAGTGAAACTGCACAGGATTATCAAAATGCATTCACTGATGCTGCACTGCACAAGATCCATAAAACTGAACTATAAGATCTTTTTGGTTTGAGTATATATATACTCAACAAGATAAGCATTGATGATCTATTAGAAGGAAGCTTCTAGATATCTGCAGCATAGTGAACGATGCAAGATCTTCAATCTATTAGAAGAATGTGTCTAAAGGTGATTTCTCATTGTGAGGTGTCATGCAATGTCAGGGGTCGAACCCACTTGGCTCATGTGTTGAACTCGGACTCAACGCGTATATGCATACGGACATGCAATAAATCTCATAAATTCACCACATCTGCGACTGCTTTACCCTAAAGAATAATTTTACGAATTTACCCTAAAGAATAATAAAACATATCTTAATCATTAATCTATTATACTTACTAAAACAGAGCACGGGTTGATGACGTGGCGCGCTGTGGACGCAGGATTTTTGAAATTGAGCTCCCATAATTAAAGCCAATAAATCTTTATTTTTTACACTATTTTTTAAACCATAAAATCTTTTATTATTAAAATAATAATTTTATAGAAACCAAATCTATTATACTTACTAAAACAGAGCACGGGTTGATGACGTGGCGCGCTGTGGACGCAAGATTTTTGAAATTGAACTCCCACAATTAAAGCCAATAAATCTTTATTTTTTACACTATTTTTTAAACCATAAAATCTTTTATTATTAAAATAATAATTTTATAGAAACCAAATCTATTATACTTATTAAAACAGAGCACGGGTTGATGACGTGGCGCGCTGTGGACGCAGGATTTTTGAAATTGAGCTCCCACAATTAAAGCCAATAAATCTTTATTTTTTACACTATTTTTTAAACCATAAAATCTTTTATTATTAAAATAATAATTTTATAGAAACCAAATCTATTATACTTACAAAAACAGAGCACGGGTTGATGACGTGGCGCGCTGTGGACGCAGGATTTTTGAAATTGAGCTCCCACAATTAAAGCCATTAATTATTTATTTTTTACACTATTTTTTAAATCATAAAATCTTTTATTATTAAAATAATAATTTTATAGAAACCAAATCTATTATACTTACTAAAACAGAGCACGGGTTGATGACGTGGCGCGCTGTGGACGCAGGATTTTTGAAATTGAGCTCCCACAATTAAAGCCAATAAATCTTTATTTTTTACACTATTTTTTAAACCATAAAATCTTTTATTATTAAAATAATAATTTTATAGAAACCAAATCTATTATACTTACTAAAACAGAGCACGGGTTGATGACGTGGCGCGCTGTGGACGCAAGATTTTTGAAATTGAGCTCCCACAATTAAAGCCAATAAATCTTTATTTTTTACACTATTTTTTAAACCATAAAATCTTTTATTATTAAAATAATAATTTTATAGAAACCAAATCTATTATACTTATTAAAACAGAGCACGGGTTGATGACGTGGCGCGCTGTGGACGCAGGATTTTTGAAATTGAGCTCCCACAATTAAAGCCAATAAATCTTTATTTTTTACACTATTTTTTAAACCATAAAATCTTTTATTATTAAAATAATAATTTTATAGAAACCAAATCTATTATACTTACTAAAATAGAGCACGGGTTGAAGACGTGGCGCGCGGTGGACGCAGGATTTTTGAAATTGAGCTCCCACAATTAAAGCCAATAAATCTTTATTTTTTACACTATTTTTTAAACCATAAAATCTTTTATTATTAAAATAATAATTTTATAGAAACCAAATCTATTATCTATTATCTATTATACTTATTAAAACAGAGCACGGGTTGATGACGTGGCGCGCTTTGGACGCAAGATTAGATTAGAGAAGTATACAAAACAAAAGCACGTAAAAAAAACCTATTTCACAATATTCTTTCTCATTTTTTTCAAAACCCGCACAAGGTGCGGGTATTATACTAGTTTGATCTAAGACTGCTGCTATCTATTAGGAAAATATTCTTTGTAATCTATAGAAGTGAATCATATTCCCTTAATTAACGTTTCTTTTATTGGTAATTACCTCCTATTAAGAAAAAAATCTCAAAAAAAGATTGTGAATCATATCTCATAAACTAAAAAAATATATTTACAAAGATATATATCCTTTATTAATTTTTTTCATCATCGTTCAAGAGAATGAATGTTCTGAAGCAACGCTCTAAATTCTCTCTTCCTGATGATCTTATACCGGAAATACTATCAAGATTACCTGTCAAATCCCTTCTCCGATTCCGCTGCATATCCAATTCATGGTTGTCCTTGATCGACGATTCCAAATTCGCAGGTTTACAACTCACTCGCTACAAAAACAGGCGCGATGGCGAATTCGACCTGTTTGCACAGGTTTCAAGAGGTTCCTGTGTCGACGATTCGCAAATAGAATACGCATTGTTGTGCGGTAAAACTTTGACAATCAAGGCGAGATTTGACCCACCAACTGTGCTCTACAGTATTGTCTCCGTGTCAGATGGATTGGTCGTTCTATTGGATAGGATTGAATGTAAAGTGTTGCTGTGGAATCCATCGATTCGAAAGACCCGGCTGCTTCCTAAGTTTTCTGAAATGCCAATTCCCGCAGGAACGACGTTGGAAAATTTTGGTGTTGGGTTCAGTTCTGCCATTAATGATTACAAGTATGTTGCTCATACACGCATAAACGGCATCAGATACTTTGTAGTTTACACTCTCGGCACTAATTCGTGGAAGCTGATGATTGAGTTTCATAATGAGCAGGTGTCTTACTTTAATCAGTTCCTTCTTGGAAACAGATCTGCCCTCTGTGTAGAGGGAGTTCTGTATGGCATAAATCGCAATTTGAATGTGATTTCATTTGATTTGGGGTGTGACACATATTGTTCTTTTAGTTTACCTGATGATTGCAGCAATAGTAAACGTTGTATTTGTGTCCTCACTTTGGGGTATGGTGGAAGGTCACTAGCCATGGTTCGATTGAGCGATGTGGGTGGATCTATATGGGTCCGACAAACCACCACTTGGGTTAAATTGTCCGGGTTCGTTGTCACTTCTCCTCCCATGGATATCTGGAATCGTCTGTTGTTCTTGCATTTGTCGATCAACGGCGAGCTGCTTTTCAAATGGATGACAGTGTTCAAAAGGATCAACCTTGAAACACAGGAGGAGAAGGTTATACCAAAAACTTGTGCTACGAAGTCGGTTAGAAGTATTTGGCAATACACGGAGAGTTTGTTTATGTTGAAGTAAATCTTTATTTTGCTTTTGCATTTTGCTTTTGCTACGGTTATGTTGAAGTCGATGATTATATAAATTCTTTGAAGTTTACACACTCGGCTTTAATTCTTGGACGAAGATTGAGTTTGAACCTGTGTTGAAGGCGTTCTATATGCCATAAATATGGACAGGGATTATAATTTTAATGTGGTTTCATTTGATTTAGAAAATGAAAGATTTGGTTCTTTCAGTTTGCCTGATGATGATGATCCCACCAGATTTGTTCATGTGTTGCTTACTGTGTGGGACGGTGGAAGGTCATTAGCCTTGGTTCGAGTTACCTATGACGGCGGACACGTATGGGTCCGGCAAACCACCACTTGGGCTAAATATTTCAGCTTTGATTTTTCTGTTCATGTCCGTGATTACTTGGAAGATGCATCGTTCTTGTACCTCAAGACGAATGGCGAGCTGCTTTTGGAATGTAACAGTGTATTGACATTGATCAACCTTGAAACTAAGGAGCAAAAGATTGTGCCAAAAACTTGTGAGGAGGTTTTTAAAGTTTGGCCATACACGGAGAACTTGCTGATGTTGAATTAGATCTTTATTTTTGCTTGATTTAGAAGGTCACTAGCCATGGTTCGATTGAGCGCCGTGGACGGATCCATATGGATCCGACAAACCACCACTAGGGTTAAATTGTGTTGGGAAAAAACTCCGCGTTCCCGACTCACTCCGAGTATATAACCGGGTATTTTGTTGCGCACTCACACTCGAACAAAACCTCACTTACAAGCTCTCTTTAGAAGCCTTTTATTACTCTCTTGTGGATGAAGTTACACAAATGAGGGGTGGTCTCCCCTATTTATAGCAATTGTCACCTCCTCTAAGAGAAGGTTCCGGATCTCGATTCTCCTACATTATTCCGGACTCTTCTCACTCAATCTTGTACATGTATAAGACTCTCCCTAGAATTCTAGTCTACTCTATAAGGTTCCGTCGAGTTCTAGATTTCTCTATTGTCATCCGGGTAGCTCCGCCTCCTTCCGGAAGGTTCCGCCACCATCCAGAGTATTCCACTTTATTTCAGAAGAATCCACCATATTCCGGAGTGTTCCACCACCTTCCGAAATATTCCGTCTTTCTTCCAGAATATTCTTCCACCTTCTAGAGTGACTCATTATCACAATATTTATATTTGAAAATATGAATTAACCTAACAATTCCTCCCTTAATTCATATTTCCAAATATCTCCACAACATCCGAAAATTCTCACCTTCGTCTGCTTCTTAGTTCCGGTGCCACTACATCCTTTTCGCACCGCTCTTCCATCTAAGAAGCAAATATTCTTCTCATCCTTTTGGCCTCGCATCACCAAGCGTCTCCCCTTGAACACCTTGCACCATCTCCTTGTGCCGACGAACCTATACCCCTCCATCGTCATTGCACCCAACGAGATTACATTTACGTTCGCCGATGGCACGTACCTCACATTGTGTAGAGTATGGCTTGTACCGTTATGAAGCCTCATCCTCACGCTTCCGGTACCTTCTACCTTCAACTTTTCACCACTCACCGAGTTGAAGTGACCAAACTCTCCACCAATCTTCAAGGTGTCAAATAATGTTTGGTCTCTACAAACATGCATCGAGGCGGCACTATCCATCACCCACTCTGACTTGGCGGTCTCCTCACCCGTCGCCAAGTAAACATCTCCGTAATCAACTTCACCAGCTTCACTGACCACATTTGTACGGGAGTCCTCTCTCTTCTTTCCCGGCGACAACTCTCTCAACTTCTTTAAGTCCTCCCTCATCTGAGGACACCGGGTTTGCATGTGACCCTTCTCTCCGCAGTAGAAGCACTCGACCTCACTCCAATCTCGTCGCGAGGCTGATCTCTACCTCTGGTCATCATGCCTCCTCCACTGACTCCGCCCTCGTTCTCGCTCCCTCGCAACTAGTATGTGATCCTCTCCTTTGTCGGTAGCATCATTCTTCATCATCCTCTCACTCTCCCGCAAAGCAGCGGTCACCTCATCCAAAGTGAGAGACTTCCTTCCTACAAGTAATGTCTGCACCAAAGACTTGTAGGACTTCGGCAATGATGCTAGCAATAACAACGCTTGCTCCTCTTCTCCAATCTTATCATCAACATTCAACAATTGACATACTAGTTGATTAAACGAGTTAATGTGGTCATGAAGATTACCTCCTTCCTCCATCTTGAGCGAGTAAAGCTCCATCTTCAAGCACAAACGGTTGGTTAGCGACTTCGACGCGTAGATGCTCTCGAGCTTCTCCCACAACGCCTTCGGTGTGGTCTCCTTCAACACACCATACTTAATCTCGGGAGCCAACGCCAACCGAATTGTACTTACCGCCTTCCTCTGGATGCTTCTCCACTTCTCCTCGCTCATCGATATAGGCTTCTCCTCCTCCAGAGCTTGGTCAAGACCCTGTTGCACCAAGAGGTCTTGAATCGTACTCTGCCACAAAGTGAAGTTGATCTTCCCATCAAAGAGTGGAATCTCGAACGCCCTCATCGCCTCGGCCGTCATCACGCCAATACGAGATTCTTTTAGCAACAAAGTTTACCCGAACACCACCACCGCAACCTCGGCTCTGATACCAGTTGTTGGGAAAAAACTCCGCGTTCCCGACTCACTCCGAGTATATAACCAGGTATTTTGTTGCGCACTCACACTCGAACAAAACCTCACTTACAAGCTCTCTTTAGAAGCCTTTTATTACTCTCTTGTGGATGGAGTTACACAAATGAGGGGTGGTCTCCCCTATTTATAGCAATTGTCACCTCCTCTAAGAGAAGGTTCCGGATCTCGATTCTCCTACATTATTCCGGACTCTTCTCACTCAATCTTGTACATGTATAAGACTCTCCCTAGAATTCTAGTCTACTCTATAAGGTTCCGTCGAGTTCTAGATTTCTCTATTGTCATCCGGGTAGCTCCGCCTCCTTCCGGAAGGTTCCGCCACCATCCAGAGTATTCCACTTTATTTCAGAAGAATCCACCATATTCCGGAGTGTTCCACCACCTTCCGAAATATTCCGTCTTTCTTCCAGAATATTCTTCCACCTTCTAGAGTGACTCATTATCACAATATTTATATTTGAAAATATGAATTAACCTAACAATTCCTCCCTTAATTCATATTTCCAAATATCTCCACAACATCCGAAAATTCTCACCTTCGTCTGCTTCTTAGTTCCGGTGCCACTACATCCTTTTCGCACCGCTCTTCCATCTAAGAAGCAAATATTCTTCTCATCCTTTTGGCCTCGCATCACCAAGCGTCTCCCCTTGAACACCTTGCACCATCTCCTTGTGCCGACGAACCTATACCCCTCCATCGTCATCGCACCCAACGAGATTACATTTACGTTGGCCGATGGCACGTACCTCACATTGTGTAGAGTATGGCTTGTACCGTTATGAAGCCTCATCCTCACGCTTCCGGTACCTTCTACCTTCAACTTCTCAGCACTCACCGAGTTGAAGTGACCAAACTCTCTACCAATCTTCAAGGTGTCAAATAATGCTTGGTCTCTACAAACATGCATCGAGGCGGCACTATCCATCACCCACTATGACTTGGCGGTATCCTCACCCGTCGCCAAGTAAACATCACCATAATCAACTTCACCAACTTCACTGACCACATTTGTACGGGAGTCCTCTCTCTTCTTTCCCGGTGACATCTCTCTCAACTTCTTTAAGTCCTCCCTCATCTGAGGACACCGGGCTTGCATGTGACCCCTCTCCCCGCAGTAGAAGCACTCGACCTCACTCAAATCTCGTCGCGAGCCTGATCTCTGCCTTGGGTCATCATGCCTCCTCCATTGACTCCTCCCTTGCTCTCGCTCCCCCGCAACTAGTATGCGATTCTCTCCTTTGTCGGTAGCATCATTCTTCATCATCCTCTCACTCTCCCGCAAAGCAGCGGTCACCTCATCCAGAGTGAGAGATTTCCTTCCTACAAGTAACGTTTGCACCAAGGACTTGTAGGACTTCGGCAATGATGCTAGCAACAACAACGCTTGCTCCTCTTCTCCAATCTTGTCATCAACATTCAACAATTGGCATACTAGTTGATTAAACGAGTTAATGTGGTCATGGAGATTACCTCCTTCCTCCATTTTGAGCGAGTAAAGCTCCATCTTCAAGAACAAACGGTTGGTCAACGACTTCGACGCGTAGATGCTCTCGAGCTTCTCCCACAACGCCTTCGGTGTGGTCTCCTTCAACACACCATACTTAATCTCGGGAGCCAACGCCAACCGAATTGTACTTACCGCCTTCCTTTGGATGCTTCGCCACTTCTCCTCGCTCATCGATCCAGGCTTCTCCTCCTCCAGAGCTTGGTCAAGACCCTGTTGCACCAAGAAGTCTTGAATCGTACTCTACCACAAAGTGAAGTTGATCTTCCCATCGAAGAGTGGAATCTCGAACGCCTTCATCGCCTCGGCCGCCATCGCGCCAATCACGAGATTCAATAAGCAACAAAGTTTACCCGAACACCACCACCGTAACCTCGGCTCTGATACCAGTTGTTGGGGAAAACTCCGCGTTCCCGACTCACTCCGAGTATATAAGCGGGTATTTGTTGCGCACTCACACTCGACAACTTACTTTGTGTATAGCCTTTGATGGATCGAACTCTCTTCATGATGGAGTTACACAAATGTGTGGTGGCCTCCCTTATTTAATCATTGCCACCTCCTCTACGGGAAGGTTCCGGAACTCGATTCTCCTAGATAATTCCGGACCCTTCTCACACAGTCATATACAACTCTAGAACTCTCCCTAGATTTCTAATCTAGTCTACATGTTTCCGTCGAGTTCTAGATGTCTCCATCATCTCCCGCTTCCTTCCGGAAAGTTCCGTCACCATCCGGAGTATTCCACTTCATTCCAGAAGGTTCAACCATATTCCGGAATGTTCCATCACCTTCCGAAATATTCCGCCTTCTTCCGGAATATTCCGCTGTCTTCCGGAATAATCCATTATCACAATATTTATATTTGAAAATATGAATTAGCCTAACAATTCCTCCCTTAATTCATATTTCCAAATATCTCCACAACATCCGAAAATCTCACCTTCGTTTGCTTCTTAGTTCCGGTGCCACTACATCCTTTTCGCACCGCTCTTCCATCTAAGAAGCAAATATTCTTCTCATCCTTTTGGCCTCGCATCACCAAGCGTCTCCCCTTGAACACCTTGCACCATCTCCTTGTGCCGACGAACCTATACCCCTCCATCGTCATCGCACCCAACGAGATTACATTTACGTTGGCCGATGGCACGTACCTCACATTGTGTAGAGTATGGCTTGTACCGTTATGAAGCCTCATCCTCACGCTTCCGGTACCTTCTACCTTCAACTTCTCAGCACTCACCGAGTTGAAGTGACCAAACTCTCTACCAATCTTCAAGGTGTCAAATAATGCTTGGTCTCTACAAACATGCATCGAGGCGGCACTATCCATCACCCACTATGACTTGGCGGTATCCTCACCCGTCGCCAAGTAAACATCACCATAATCAACTTCACCAACTTCACTGACCACATTTGTACGGGAGTCCTCTCTCTTCTTTCCCGGTGACATCTCTCTCAACTTCTTTAAGTCCTCCCTCATCTGAGGACACCGGGCTTGCATGTGACCCCTCTCCCCGCAGTAGAAGCACTCGACCTCACTCAAATCTCGTCGCGAGCCTGATCTCTGCCTTGGGTCATCATGCCTCCTCCATTGACTCCTCCCTTGCTCTCGCTCCCCCGCAACTAGTATGCGATCCTCTCCTTTGTCGGTAGCATCATTCTTCATCATCCTCTCACTCTCCCGCAAAGCAGCGGTCACCTCATCCAGAGTGAGAGATTTCCTTCCTACAAGTAACGTTTGCACCAAGGACTTGTAGGACTTCGGCAATGATGCTAGCAACAACAACGCTTGCTCCTCTTCTCCAATCTTATCATCAACATTCAACAATTGACATACTAGTTGATTAAACGAGTTAATGTGGTCATGAAGATTACCTCCTTCCTCCATCTTGAGCGAGTAAAACTCCATCTTCAAGCACAAACGGTTGGTTAGCGACTTCGACGCGTAGATGCTCTCGAGCTTCTCCCACAACGCCTTCGGTGTGGTCTCCTTCAACACACCATACTTAATCTCGGGAGCCAACGCCAACCGAATTGTACTTACCGCCTTCCTCTGGATGCTTCTCCACTTCTCCTCGCTCATCGATATTGGCTTCTCCTCCTCCAGAGCTTGGTCAAGACCCTGTTGCACCAAGAGGTCTTGAATCGTACTCTGCCACAAAGTGAAGTTGATCTTCCCATCAAAGAGTGGAATCTCGAACGCCCTCATCGCCTCGGCCGTCATCACGCCAATACGAGATTCTTTTAGCAACAAAGTTTACCCGAACACCACCACCGCAACCTCGGCTCTGATACCAGTTGTTGGGAAAAAACTCCGCGTTCCCGACTCACTCCGAGTATATAACCAGGTATTTTGTTGCGCACTCACACTCGAACAAAACCTCACTTACAAGCTCTCTTTAGAAGCCTTTTATTACTCTCTTGTGGATGGAGTTACACAAATGAGGGGTGGTCTCCCCTATTTATAGCAATTGTCACCTCCTCTAAGAGAAGGTTCCGGATCTCGATTCTCCTACATTATTCCGGACTCTTCTCACTCAATCTTGTACATGTATAAGACTCTCCCTAGAATTCTAGTCTACTCTATAAGGTTCCGTCGAGTTCTAGATTTCTCTATTGTCATCCGGGTAGCTCCGCCTCCTTCCGGAAGGTTCCGCCACCATCCAGAGTATTCCACTTTATTTCAGAAGAATCCACCATATTCCGGAGTGTTCCACCACCTTCCGAAATATTCCGTCTTTCTTCCAGAATATTCTTCCACCTTCTAGAGTGACTCATTATCACAATATTTATATTTGAAAATATGAATTAACCTAACAATTCCTCCCTTAATTCATATTTCCAAATATCTCCACAACATCCGAAAATTCTCACCTTCGTCTGCTTCTTAGTTCCGGTGCCACTACATCCTTTTCGCACCGCTCTTCCATCTAAGAAGCAAATATTCTTCTCATCCTTTTGGCCTCGCATCACCAAGCGTCTCCCCTTGAACACCTTGCACCATCTCCTTGCGCCGACGAACCTATACCCCTCCATCGTCATTGCACCCAACGAGATTACATTTACGTTTGCCGATGGCACGTACCTCACATTGTGTAGAGTATGGCTTGTACCGTTATGAAGCCTCATCCTCACGCTTCCGGTACCTTCTACCTTCAACTTTTCACCACTCACCGAGTTGAAGTGACCAAACTCTCCACCAATCTTCAAGGTGTCAAATAATGTTTGGTCTCTACAAACATGCATCGAGGCGGCACTATCCATCACCCACTCTGACTTGGCGGTCTCCTCACCCGTCGCCAAGTAAACATCTCCGTAATCAACTTCACCAGCTTCACTGACCACATTTGTACGGGAGTCCTCTCTCTTCTTTCCCGGCGACAACTCTCTCAACTTCTTTAAGTCCTCCCTCATCTGAGGACACCGGGTTTGCATGTGACCCTTCTCTCCGCAGTAGAAGCACTCGACCTCACTCCAATCTCGTCGCGAGGCTGATCTCTACCTCTGGTCATCATGCCTCCTCCACTGACTCCGCCCTCGTTCTCGCTCCCTCGCAACTAGTATGTGATCCTCTCCTTTGTCGGTAGCATCATTCTTCATCATCCTCTCACTCTCCCGCAAAGCAGCGGTCACCTCATCCAAAGTGAGAGACTTCCTTCCTACAAGTAATGTCTGCACCAAAGACTTGTAGGACTTCGGCAATGATGCTAGCAATAACAACGCTTGCTCCTCTTCTCCAATCTTATCATCAACATTCAACAATTGACATACTAGTTGATTAAACGAGTTAATGTGGTCATGAAGATTACCTCCTTCCTCCATCTTGAGCGAGTAAAGCTCCATCTTCAAGCACAAACGGTTGGTTAGCGACTTCGACGCGTAGATGCTCTCGAGCTTCTCCCACAACGCCTTCGGTGTGGTCTCCTTCAACACACCATACTTAATCTCGGGAGCCAACGCCAACCGAATTGTACTTACCGCCTTCCTCTGGATGCTTCTCCACTTCTCCTCGCTCATCGATATAGGCTTCTCCTCCTCCAGAGCTTGGTCAAGACCCTGTTGCACCAAGAGGTCTTGAATCGTACTCTGCCACAAAGTGAAGTTGATCTTCCCATCAAAGAGTGGAATCTCGAACGCCCTCATCGCCTCGGCCGTCATCACGCCAATACGAGATTCTTTTAGCAACAAAGTTTACCCGAACACCACCACCGCAACCTCGGCTCTGATACCAGTTGTTGGGAAAAAACTCCGCGTTCCCGACTCACTCCGAGTATATAACCAGGTATTTTGTTGCGCACTCACACTCGAACAAAACCTCACTTACAAGCTCTCTTTAGAAGCCTTTTATTACTCTCTTGTGGATGGAGTTACACAAATGAGGGGTGGTCTCCCCTATTTATAGCAATTGTCACCTCCTCTAAGAGAAGGTTCCGGATCTCGATTCTCCTACATTATTCCGGACTCTTCTCACTCAATCTTGTACATGTATAAGACTCTCCCTAGAATTCTAGTCTACTCTATAAGGTTCCGTCGAGTTCTAGATTTCTCTATTGTCATCCGGGTAGCTCCGCCTCCTTCCGGAAGGTTCCGCCACCATCCAGAGTATTCCACTTTATTTCAGAAGAATCCACCATATTCCGGAGTGTTCCACCACCTTCCGAAATATTCCGTCTTTCTTCCAGAATATTCTTCCACCTTCTAGAGTGACTCATTATCACAATATTTATATTTGAAAATATGAATTAACCTAACAATTCCTCCCTTAATTCATATTTCCAAATATCTCCACAACATCCGAAAATTCTCACCTTCGTCTGCTTCTTAGTTCCGGTGCCACTACATCCTTTTCGCACCGCTCTTCCATCTAAGAAGCAAATATTCTTCTCATCCTTTTGGCCTCGCATCACCAAGCGTCTCCCCTTGAACACCTTGCACCATCTCCTTGCGCCGACGAACCTATACCCCTCCATCGTCATTGCACCCAACGAGATTACATTTACGTTTGCCGATGGCACGTACCTCACATTGTGTAGAGTATGGCTTGTACCGTTATGAAGCCTCATCCTCACGCTTCCGGTACCTTCTACCTTCAACTTTTCACCACTCACCGAGTTGAAGTGACCAAACTCTCCACCAATCTTCAAGGTGTCAAATAATGTTTGGTCTCTACAAACATGCATCGAGGCGGCACTATCCATCACCCACTCTGACTTGGTGGTCTCCTCACCCGTCGCCAAGTAAACATCTCCGTAATCAACTTCACCAGCTTCACTGACCACATTTGTACGGGAGTCCTCTCTCTTCTTTCCCGGCGACAACTCTCTCAACTTCTTTAAGTCCTCCCTCATCTGAGGACACCGGGTTTGCATGTGACCCTTCTCTCCGCAGTAGAAGCACTCGACCTCACTCCAATCTCGTCGCGAGGCTGATCTCTGCCTCTGGTCATCATGCCTCCTCCACTGACTCCTCCCTCGTTCTCGCTCCCTCGCAACTAGTATGCGATCCTCTCCTTTGTCGGTAGCATCATTCTTCATCATCCTCTCACTCTTCCGCAAAGCAGCGGTCACCTCATCCAAAGTGAGAGACTTCCTTCCTACAAGTAATGTCTGCACCAAAGACTTGTAGGACTTCGGCAATGATGCTAGCAATAACAACGCTTGCTCCTCTTCTCCAATCTTATCATCAACATTCAACAATTGACATACTAGTTGATTAAACGAGTTAATGTGGTCATGAAGATTACCTCCTTCCTCCATCTTGAGCGAGTAAAACTCCATCTTCAAGCACAAACGGTTGGTTAGCGACTTCGACGCGTAGATGCTCTCGAGCTTCTCCCACAACGCCTTCGGTGTGGTCTCCTTCAACACACCATACTTAATCTCGGGAGCCAACGCCAACCGAATTGTACTTACCGCCTTCCTCTGGATGCTTCTCCACTTCTCCTCGCTCATCGATATTGGCTTCTCCTCCTCCAGAGCTTGGTCAAGACCCTGTTGCACCAAGAGGTCTTGAATCGTACTCTGCCACAAAGTGAAGTTGATCTTCCCATCAAAGAGTGGAATCTCGAACGCCCTCATCGCCTCGGCCGTCATCACGCCAATACGAGATTCTTTTAGCAACAAAGTTTACCCGAACACCACCACCGCAACCTCGGCTCTGATACCAGTTGTTGGGAAAAAACTCCGCGTTCCCGACTCACTCCGAGTATATAACCAGGTATTTTGTTGCGCACTCACACTCGAACAAAACCTCACTTACAAGCTCTCTTTAGAAGCCTTTTATTACTCTCTTGTGGATGGAGTTACACAAATGAGGGGTGGTCTCCCCTATTTATAGCAATTGTCACCTCCTCTAAGAGAAGGTTCCGGATCTCGATTCTCCTACATTATTCCGGACTCTTCTCACTCAATCTTGTACATGTATAAGACTCTCCCTAGAATTCTAGTCTACTCTATAAAGTTCCGTCGAGTTCTAGATTTCTCTATTGTCATCCGGGTAGCTCCGCCTCCTTCCGGAAGGTTCCGCCACCATCCAGAGTATTCCACTTTATTTCAGAAGAATCCACCATATTCCGGAGTGTTCCACCACCTTCCGAAATATTCCGTCTTTCTTCCAGAATATTCTTCCACCTTCTAGAGTGACTCATTATCACAATATTTATATTTGAAAATATGAATTAGCCTAACAAATTGTTCGGGTTCATTGTCACTTCTCCTCCCATGGATGTCTGGAATCGTCTGGGGTTCTTGCAATTGTCGAACAACGGCGAGCTGCTTTTCGAATGGAAGACAGTGTTCAAAAGGATCAACCTTGAAACACGGGAGGAGAAGGTTATACCAAAAACTTGTGCTACCGATACAGTTAGATGTGTTTGGAAATACACGGAGAGTTTGTTTATGTTGAAGTAGAACTTTATTTTGATTGTGCTACGGTTTTGTTGAAGTCGATGATTATATAAATTGAGTCCGTCATCCATCTATAAACAAGCACAAATCCTTCATCTTCAAATATCAATGAAATAATAGAAATCATACCTGTAACTGCACTGTTTCTATGTGTAGAGTATATAGGGCATATATAGCAAATACATAGAATAATGAGGAAGATATGTAAATAAGAAGAAGTTGTAACAAACTCAGCTGGTTGTATATATACCTTTACAGAGTACAATGAATACAAGAGAGAGAGTTTTACGTATAATTCACATGGTATCAGAGCGGGAAACACAAATTTCTCAGATCTGAGTTTTTTTTTCAATTCAACACACATACTAGTTCATTCCATTTCTTTCATTCGATTTTGCAAATCGTTTTCATGACTACTGAACAATCATCGGATTCGACAAATACCTCTAACCCTACCTTGGATCGACAATCAATTGATGTCAATGATCCATTACATTTGTCCAATTCCGATAATCCAGGAATGCAACTTGTGTCTGTTCTATTTAATGGAGTTAATTTTACCACCTGGAAGCGGAGTATCCGAATGGCGCTTGGCGCGAAGCAGAAGCTTGGCTTCATTGAAGGCACATGTGCTAAACCTTCTCCTGGTGATGCCGATAAGCTTACAAGATGGATCCGTGCTGATTACATGATCCGGTGCTGGATCTTACATTCTATGAAGTCGGACATAGCAGAATTGTTTACATATGTCGAATCAGCCTTTGAATTGTGGAAGGATGTTGGTGAGCGTTTTGAGGTATCAAATGCTCCTCTTATTTACCAACTTCATAAGGATCTGTCTATGCTTAAACAAGATAACACATCTGTTGCTGTTTATTATGCCAAATTCAAGAAGCTATGGGATGAATTAAGTACTATAGATGCTATTCCTGTATGCTCTTGTCTTGGCATTGCTCACTGTAAATGTGATGTTCTTAAGAAGGTAGCTACTAGGGAGTCTACTACTCGTATTATGCAATTTCTCATGGGGCTCAATGAGCAATATGAGCATACACGAAGTTAGATATTATCTCTTGAGATATTGCCTACAGAAAATCGAATTTTCCACATGATATTACAAGTTGAGAAGCAAAAGGAACTCACATGTCATGCTCCTGTCACGCATGATGTTTTTGCTGTGTCTCGATCTCTTCCTTACAGACAAGCAGGGGGCAGTCGCAGGGATTATAAGAAAGAAAAGATGGATCGCTTGTGTACCTATTGCAAAGAGAAAGGTCACTTGCGAGAGTCCTGTTTTAAGCTAATTGGTGTCCCTGATTGGTACAAAGAATTCAAAAATAAGGAGGATAAACCTACAGGAAGTCGTGTTGATTCATCCTCTCATCATTATAAAGCAATCAATAACTTGGAGTCTAATGTTGCTGAATCACCTCTGGAGTCATCTGATGTCTCCACACCTCTCATGGACCAATCCATGATTAATGTAGTGTGCCAGGAGGTCATTAAACTGATGTTGGAGAAGCAAGGCAGCTATTCTTTCAATTACGCAGGTATTCTTTCTGGTTATGTGAATACCACAGTCAATACTCATGTTTGGATCTTGGACTCTGGCGCCACAGATCACATTTCATTTTGCAAGGATCTATTCTCTGATTTATCAAGGTTAGATAAGCCTTTGATGAACGGTCTTCCTGATGGTTCAGTGAAGACAGTTTCTCATAAAGGCAACATCATTCTCTCTTCAGAGATTATCCTTTATGATGTGCTGTATATCCCTGCCTTCAAGCATAATTTGCTGTCCATTTCTCGACTGATTCATAATTTCCCTATGAAAGTCACTTTCACTCAGTCTTCATGTATATTCCAGGACCTTACAACTGAGAATGTGATCGCATCTGGCTACAAGGAAGGTCACCTATACAAGATTGGTTCATCTATATCTCCAGTGCATGCAGTATCTCACATTTCTACTAAACCATGTGATATGCCTTTATTTCATGCACGATTAGGACATATGTCTGTTTCTAAAATTCATCATGTTGATGATTATACTCATGCTAAAGTTTCACAGCTGGATTGTTCAGCTTGTATTACAGCTAAGCAACATAAGATCCCATTTGACATTAGCACATCACGAGCTTCCACTATTTTCAGTTTAATTCACTGTGATATTTGGGGCCCATATCATACAGCTGTTTTATGTGGTGCTCGCTATTTTTTGACAATAGTTGATGACTTTTCCAGATGTACATGGACGTTTCTCATGGCTAACAAGCAGCAAGTCATGAAGCAAGTTACCAGTTTCTTGGCTTATGTGAAGAATATCTTCAATACTACAGTCAAGATATTTAGGTCAGACAATGGTTCTGAATTTTTACAGAAATCTCTTCAAGATGTTTTTCATGCTTCAGGCATTATTCATCAGAGGTCTGCACTATACGTTCCCCAGCAAAATGCTCGAGTTAAACGCAAACACAGGCATCTTTTGGAGACAGCTAGAGCTATACGAATTCATGCTCAGTTACCACTTCAATTCTGGGCTGAATGCATCCTCACAACAACTTACCTCATTAATCTTATGCCATCTTCAGTCATATCCTGGAAATCTCCATTTGAAGTTCTTCATAACCGTAAACCATCCTACACACACCTTCGTGTCATTGGTTGTTTGTGCTTTAGTTTGCTTCCTAAACGAGATAAGTTCGAACCTATCTCTACTCCTTGCATCCTTTTGGGCTATCCTCCTGGTCAAAAAGCTTATAAGCTGTTTAACCTTACTACTAATAAAATCATTATTAGTAGACATGTCACTTTCCAAGAATCCATATTTCCATACAAACAACCTTATCTTTTACCTGATACATCTTCTAGTCCCTCCAGTCTTCCATTGGTCACTCCTGCTCCTGACATGGATTATCCTATAGTCCATGTTCGCCCATCGATATCCACAAATAACTCACCATCTTTTTCTTTACCTTCCAGTATCTTACCTCAGTCCAGTGAGTCTTCTTTTGCACACCCAATACCTGTACCTTTTCTGGATACACATAGTCCAGCATCATTACCCATGCCTCCTCCTTCTTCCAATATAACTATTCCACCTACCACATCCACTCCTTCAGTAATTATTTCTTCTACTCGACCTACTCGTACCTTAACTCGTCCTGCTTACCTCAAAGATTATAAGTGCAATTCCATCACTTCTATTGAGCATTTTAATCTCACTCCTCATTCTCAGGATTACATCCATGCTTTATGTCATGTAATTCAGTCAGTTGAACCATCCACTTATACTCAAGCTACTCAGTCCCCTCTTTGGGTTGAGGCCATGCACAAGGAGATCATGGCCCTGGAATCAAACAACACATGGGATATTGTGGCTTTACCTCCAGGCAAGACTACCATAGGATCCAAATGGATCTACAAGCTCAAATATCGAGTTGATGGTACCATTGAACGCCATAAGGCCAGATTAGTAGCCAAAGGATACAACCAGATCAAAGACAAAGACTATAAACATACGTTTAGTCCAGTAGCTAAGTATGCTACAATTCGTACCATTCTAGCTTTAGCAGCGTCCCATTCATGGTCCCTGCACCAGCTAGATATTAACAATGCATTTCTTCATGGATATCTTGATGAAGAGGTTTATCTTGCACCACCTCAGGGTTATGATCGTGTTCCACCAGGGCATGTATGTCGGCTCAAGCGTTCATTATACGGCCTCAAACAGGCTAGTCGACAATGGAACATTGAGTTTACTAAGCTACTTCTTCAGTTGCAATTCATTCAGTCCCATCAGGATTATTCTCTTTTTATAAAGAAGACATCTTCCAGCATAACTATTGTCCTTGTGTATGTAGATGATGTCTTGATTACTGGAAATGCATCATCAGAAGTTACTGCTCTCAAGACAGCTCTTGATCGAGCCTTCACTATCAAGGACTTAGGGATTGCTAGATTTTTTCTGGGGATGGAGATTGATCATACCAAAGATGGTTTGTTTCTGAACCAACGCAAATACATTCATGATATCTTAAATGATACTCACATGTTGCAATGCAAGCCTGCCAAGTTTCCAATGCAACGCAATACTCACCTTTCATCTGATTCTGGTGAGCTTTATCATGAACCTGAGATGTACAGAAGATTAATTGGTCGTCTTCTGTATCTTACTCTTACTCGACCTGACATTGCTTACACTGTTCAGCAGTTGAGTCAATTTCTTTCATCTCCACGTATTCCCCATTGGCAAGGAGCTTCATACTTGTTGCGATACCTTAAAGGGTCCATTGATTTTGCTCTATCATATAAGCCTCAATCCACATTATCTCTTACAGCCTATAGTGATGCCGACTGGGGGTCATGTCCCTTTTCTTGTAGATCAGTCACAGGCTATTGCTTGTTTCTTGGCACCTCCTTGGTATCTTGGAAGACTAAGAAGCAACGCACAGTTAGTAAATCTTCAGCTGAAAGCGAGTATCGTGCTATGTCCATGACCACAAGTGAAGTTATTTGGCTTGATGGTTTACTCATGGATCTTCAGGTTCATCTTCCTCGACCATTCACACTATATTGTGATAACAAAGCTGCACAACATCTCGCTGCTAACCCTGTGTTTCATGAACGGACTAAGCATCTTCGCATAGATTGCCATTTTGTTCGAGATGAAGTCCAGAAAGGCCTTATTGCTACTGCTCACGTTCCCTCTACACTTCAGCTTGCAGACATTTTCACTAAAGCGCTTGGAGAGCAACAACACCTTTTTCTATCTCGCAAGCTTGGACTTGTGACTCCAGTCCAGCTTGAAGGGGGGTGTAGAGTATATAGGGCATATATAGCAAATACATAGAATAATGA
Source organism: Fagopyrum esculentum (assembly GCA_033239045.1). Lineage (NCBI taxonomy): Eukaryota > Viridiplantae > Streptophyta > Magnoliopsida > Caryophyllales > Polygonaceae > Fagopyrum > Fagopyrum esculentum. The sequence continues at coordinate 158,201,621 of BSUD01000003.1, read as the reverse complement.
GGAAGATATGTAAATAAGAAGAAGTTGTAACAAACTCAGCTGGTTGTATATATACCTTTACAGAGTACAATGAATACAAGAGAGAGAGTTTTACGTATAATTCACACTATGCTTTCTTGATATCAAATTTGGCACTATTCACCAAAATCAAATCGGGAAAAAATCTGTTACCTGTCTGCAGATTACAATTGATCGAATGCCCTCTTCTCTCTATTGTAGTTTAGGGATTATCAAACATTAATGACAGCAATTGGAAAAATGATGGATTGGTATTTGCAACCAATTGGAAAATGACAGAAAAAAGAAATAAGATTATCCATACTTGAGAAGATGTAATGATATTTGTTCCTAAAGGATCATTATATGCTCTTTCCTCACCAAGATCTGTACATAATATCAAATTATATTATTTTCCTTGCATCTCAATCAGAAAGACTGAATATCAACATCAAGAAGCAAGATCATTACCTTGGTTCAATCAAGATGTGAATAAAAAAACAGTAGCTAATAGGAATCAAAGCCCTTAAATGATGGAAGGGGCTCATCGGCAAGGATGCTTTAGGATAAACTACTTCTAGAAGATAGCCCGTACTAACCGTTTTCCGTTTTCAAAAAAAAAAAAAAAAAAATTTTGTTTTTTTGGTAGGAAATAATAGATAATTATCTTCTATTAAAAAAATCTCCATAAAAAACCCCAAACGATATCTCATAAACTAAAAAAAAAAGAATGAGGAGGATGGAGCAACGCTCTACAATCTATCTCCCTCAAGATCTTTTACCAGCAATACTGTCAAGATTAGCCGTCAAATCCCTTCTCCGATTCCGCTGCATATCCCGTTCATGTTTGGCCTTGATCGACGATCCCAACTTCGCCGGATTACACCTCAGTCGCTGCAAAAACAAAGACAATGGCAAATTATTTGCAAAGTTTATAACCAGTCCCAGTTTCAATCCGCAAATAAAATTCGCATTGTGGTGCAGTAGAACTTTGAAAACGAGGGCGATACTCGACCCACCAACTGCTGGCTACCGAGTTGTCGCCGTGCATGATGGATTGGTCATTCTATCAAATAGAGGTACAATAATGTTATGGAATCCATCTATTCAAAAGACCCGGCTGATTCCTAGATGTTCTGAAATGCCCGAAATAAAGACGAATTATGAAGAGTTTAGTCTTGGGTACAGTTCGGCCATCAATGATTACAAGTATGTTTATCGCAAAAACGACATGAGATATTTTGCAGTTTACACTATCGGAACTAATTCGTGGAAGATGATTAAGTTTCAACATGAGCGGTTGTTTCCTTATATTCGGTTCATCTGTGTCGATGGCGTTCTGTATAGCAGAAATTACAATGATGTGATTTCATTTGATTTGGGCAGTGACACATTTGGTTCTTTTAGTTTCCCAGTTGATTACACCTATTGTAATATTCATATTTCTAACCTCACTTTGGGGGACGGTGGAAGGTCACTAGCCTTGGTTGGATTGAACGATGTTGGCGGATTCATATGGGTCCGACAAACCACCACTTGGGCTAAACATATTAGGTTCGCTTTCACCTCTCCTCTCGCTTTCGCCTCTCCTACCGAGTGTGTCTTTTATCCGCGGCTCTTGCAGTTGTCGAACGGCGAGCTGCTTTTGTATTGGCCTACAGTATTGAAGAAGATCAACCTTGAAACTAAGAAGGAGAAGATTATACCAAAAACTTGTGATGCGGTTAAGGACGTTTGGCAATACACGGAGAGTTTGTTTATGTTGAAGTCGATGATTATATAAATTGAGTTTGTTTATGTCCTTGTTTATACTCTTAGATTTTTGTCAAATCATTTCTTATCTTACACTGGAAATCCTTTCTCCTAACATACAAAAACATGTGCTATGGTTATGGGCGTTTGGCAATACATTGAGAGCTTGTTGATGTTGAATAAGATCTTCACTGTAGCTCTTACAGAGGTTAATATATAAAATAAATTCATACCTGCTACGTACCTTAGCTGTTTCTCATTCCTCTTTCCCCTTGTCTCTGGGAGATGATGTTCTATCTTGATTGTGTTTGTGTCCGTGTAAAGAAAGCCAAACCATCACATGGAGATCGAGCACTTCTGTTCTGCTTGTACGCAAATGAACTAAGCTGCTTCTTCATTCTATGTTTGTAGCTCAGGAGAATGATTTGCAAATGGCCCGGAAAGGTCGAGAATGAGCTAGAGAAAACAATCTAACAATTAGTAGATGACTCTAGATTTGTTTAGGATTAATCTAGAATTATCTTAATGCTATTATAATAAATTAGTGCTTAGGAGAATGTGAATGGAGGTGATCTATCTAATCGACATTACATGACTATATATTTGTAATAGAGGTAGTACAATAACGAATAAGAAGAGTGAGTGTTCGATCCAAATAAGGCTTATACACAAAGTAAGTTAGCGAGTGTGAGCGTGCAACAAATACCCGCTTATATATTCGGAGTGTCGGGAACGCGGAGTTTTTTCCAACAATATATTAATACCAGAAACTCAACCAGAAATTCTTATCGAAAACTCAACCATAAATCATACTGGAAACTCGTATCAGAAACTCAATCAAAAACCATATCAACAACTCAAACTAGAAACCATACAAGAAATTCATACCAGAAACTCATACTAGAAACTCAACCAAAAACCATACCAGAAACTATAACAGAAATTCATACCAGAATATCATATCATATCAGAAACTCAACCAGAAACCATACCAAAAATTCATACCAGAAAATCATACCAGAAACTCAATGATAGTGGGAAAACGTGAAGAAGCATTTCACACATTGAACTTTTATGGTCTTAAGCTTGAAGAGCGAGAAGCGTGTAAATACGAGTGTGCATGTGTTACATCTTGTTGGGGAAAACTCCGCGTTCCCGAATCTCCGAGTATATATAAACGGGTATTTTGTTGCGCACTCACACTCGAACAAAACCTCACTTACAAGCTCTCTTTAAAAGCCTTTTATTACTCTCTTCTGGATGGAGTTACACAAATGAGGGGTGGTCTCCCCTATTTATAGCAATTGTCACCTCCTCTAAGAGAAGGTTCCGGATCTAGATTCTCCTATATCATTCCGGAGCCTTCTCACACAATCCTATACAATTCTAGAACTCTCCCTAGATTTCTAATCTAGTCTACATGGTTCCGTCGAGTTCTAGATGTCTCCATCATCTTCCGCCTCCTTCTAGAAAGTTCTGCCACCATCCGGAGCATTCCACTTCATTCCAGAAGGTTCCACCATATTCCGGAATGTTCCATCACCTTCCGAAATTTTCCGCCTTCTTCCGGAATATTCCGCTTTCTTCCGAAATGTTCCTTCGCTTTCCGGAGTGACCCATTATCACAATATTTATATTTGAAAATAAGAATTAGCCTAACAATTCCTCCCTTATTTCATATTTCCAAATATCTCCACAACGTCCGAAATTCCCACCTTCGTCTGCTTCTTAGTTCCGGTGCCACTACATCCTTTTCGCACCGCTCTTCCATCTAAGAAGCAAATATTCTTCTCATCCTTTTGGCCTCGCATCACCAAGCGTCTCCCCTTGAACATCTTGCACCATCTCCTTGTGCCGACGAACCTATAACCCTCCATCGTCATCGCACCCAACGAGATTACATTTACGTTCGCCTATGGCACGTACCTCACATTGTGTAGAGTACGGCTTGTACCGTTATGAAGCCTCATCCTCACGCTTCCGGTACCTTCTACCTTCAATTTCTCACCACTCACCGAGTTGAAGTGACCAAACTCTCCACCAATCTTCAAGGTGTCAAATAATGCTTGGTCTCTACAAACATGCATCGAGGCGGCACTATCCATCACCCACTCTGACTTGGCGGTCTCCTCACCTGTCGCCAAGTAAACATCTCCGTAATCAACTTCACCAACTTCACTTACCACATTTGTACGGGAGTCCTCTCTCTTCTTTCCCGGCGACATCTCTCTCAACTTCTTTAAGTCCTCCCTCATCTGAGGACACCGGGCTTGCATGTGACCCCTCTCCGCACAGTAGAAACACTCGACCTCCCTCAAATCTCGTCGCGAGCTTGATCTCTGCCTCGGGTCACCATACCTCCTCAACTGACTCCTCCCTCGTCCTCGCTCCCCTACAACTAGTATGCGATCTTCTCCCTTGTCGGTAGCATCATTCTTCATCATCCTCTCACTCTCCCGCAAAGCAGCGGTCACCTCATCCAAAGTGAGAGACTTACTTCCTACAAGTAACGTCTACACCAAGGACTTGTAGGACTTCGGCAATGATGCTAGCAACAACAACGCTTGCTCCTCTTCTCCAATCTTGTCATCAACATTCAACAATTGACATACTAGTTGATTAAACGAGTTAATGTGGTCATGAAGATTACCTCCTTCCTCCATCTTGAGCGAGTAAAGCTCCATCTTCAAGCACAAACGGTTGGTTAACGACTTCGACGCGTAGATGCTCTCGAGCTTCTCCCACAACGCCTTCGGTGTGGTCTCCTTCAACACACCGTACTTAATCTCGGGAGCCAACGCCAACCGAATTGTACTTACCGCCTTCCTCTGGATGCTTCTCCACTTCTCCTCGCTCATCGATCCAGGCTTCTCCTCCTCCAGAGCTTGGTCAAGACCCTGCTGCACCAAGAAGTCTTGAATCGTACTCTGCCACAAAGTGAAGTTGATCTTCCCATCGAAGAGTGGAATCTCGAACGCCCTCATCGTCTCGGCCGCCATCACGCCAATCACGAGATTCTTCAAGCAACAAAATTTACCCGAACACCACCACCGCAACCTCGGCTCTGATACCAGTTGTTGGGGAAAACTCCGCGTTCCCGACTCTCCGAGTATATATAAACGGGTATTTTGTTGCGCACTCACACTCGAACAAAACCTCACTTACAAGCTCTCTTTAGAAGCCTTTTATTACTCTCTTCTGGATGGAGTTACACAAATGAGGGGTGGTCTCCCCTATTTATAGCAATTGTCACCTCCTCTAAGAGAAGGTTCCGGATCTAGATTCTCCTATATCATTCCGGAGCCTTCTCACACAATCCTATACAATTCTAGAACTCTCCCTAGATTTCTAATCTAGTCTACATGGTTCCGTTGAGTTCTAGATGTCTCCATCATCTTCCGCCTCCTTCTGGAAAGTTCTGCCACCATCCGGAGCATTCCACTTCATTCCAGAAGGTTCCACCATATTCCGGAATGTTCCATCACCTTCCGAAATATTCCGCCTTCTTCCGGAATATTCCGCTTTCTTCCGGAATGTTCCTTCGCTTTCCGGAGTGACCCATTATCACAATATTTATATTTGAAAATAAGAATTAGCCTAACACATCTAAACCCAACACATAAAATCATCAAGGTCCCATCTTAAAACCAATTAGCAATAGGACGAGTAGTCAAGCAACCTTTTATACTAGGATCAAAATGTCCCCAACTTTCGAGGGTGAACTTATTATCTCCAACACACCCCGCAAGTGCAACTAGAGTACAAACTGAGTTAACACATGCCCATATGTTAGGATGCCGAATTGAGGCTAACTGCTTTGATACCATGTTAAAGTCCGATAGTATAGCGATGACCGTGTGCATATATACAAACGCATATGGGCGTTAGACTCAAAGACTTCACATAAACCCCACGGGATTACATTCTAAAATCAATTGACAATAGGAGAAGTAGTTCACCGATCTTATATGTTAGGCTCGAAATACACTTGACTTTCAATTTGAGAATTGTTATCTCCAATAAACCATGAACAACTATATTGTTGGTGTTGAGGCTCGAAGTACACGTTTTTCTTTCATTTGCTTTTGACACGTTTGGATTTTTTGCATCCGATGCTATTGATATTCTCAAGAGAGTGCAAAGAGTTATGCATAGTAATATTATGTCCTCTAGATTTGTAGATGTTTTTAAAAGGTTAGGTTTTGCCATCCAAAAGGGGTAGCGGCGCAACTTGTTGCTCGCTTACCTTCTACTTCTATCTAAATAGAAGCCTTTAATCTTAAAACTTAAATTTGAGACGTTAATTGCCAATTCAATATTTTATTTAAAACAAATTATAGAATGTACAAATAAACATATTCTTTAGAGAAGTTAACAATATTATCGATAAACTGTCTCATTTAGACTACCTTCCTTGGCTAGTATTCTTAGAGAAGTCAACAATGTTATCGATAATTGACAAACTTTTATGGCTAAATTGGTAAATTGGGCTTTTTAGGCCAATAAGTTGATATTTAGGACCCCTCCCTTTTTTATTAAGAAATTGGGTCCCTATAAATTAGGTTGGAAGAAATATAGTGCAAAAGCTATCAACTTTTGCAACTTATATAACGCTTTAAGATCAAATCCACATGCCCAACCGTACCAATAATTTGGGTAACATTTTATAACATAAAATAATCATACCCATCAATTGGGTAATCATACCCCTAAACAATATACTCAATTCATCAAATACATACCCGATACGAAATCTAGTATAAATAGCATACCCAAAAAATACAGATCTGGTTCCAAATTACCAAGCCTACTCGGAATCTTCGTCGGACTCGTCTTTCTCTTCGGCCTCCACAACAATAGCCTCATCTTCGTCGGAATCTTTGTCTCGAAACTCTGGCAGTTGGAAACCAACCTCGTCGGACTCCTCTTTCTCATCGGCCTCCGAAATAATAGTCTCATCTTCGTCGAAATCTTTGACTCGAAACTCTGGTGGATCTTCGTTTCACCATATCTCTCTCTCTCTCTCTCTGTCTCTCTCTCTCTCTCTCTCCCCTTTCTATTTCTATTTTTCTCTCTCTTTACAAAGCAAATGATGCTTCTCTCTATTTACAAAACCAAATGTCTGAAAAGTAATCATCTAATCAATATTTGAATTTTGTACAACCACCATAATTTCCATTAGCCCTCCAACAGTGCCCCTATTTTTCTAGTTTGCAAGCATAATTTCTCTTATTTTATGTAGGGGCCTACTTTACAAAAGTGAAATTTAAATAGCCTCATTTTCTTAATTTATTCAAGTTTTATTTAGGCTATCTTCCTTTGCCAATTAATTTTTATGCCGATAAAAACGTAATATTGTCATCATAAGAAATGTCCAATTAGTTAGTTCATATAGTTCATTTCTTTCATTAAAAAAAACGAATGAGACATAAAAAGAATTGTGACCACTAAATAATAACGACTGAGACAAAAATGACAATATCAATCCAAAATAAGTTAAATATATCACTTCTAGACTTCTCTTGTACGTTTTATCAACAAAAAATCAAATCTAATAATATCTACTGATTCCAAAATTTACGTTTTACTTATCCTCCACGTTTTGTCTCTCACTCTATATATGTAGATAATATCTCATTATCTTCTTGACAGTTTTTGTCATCCAATATTAATCATATTTCTTCATCTTTAGGGTTGTGATAACTTGAAGATCAAATTTTTCAAAGTTGCTTCATCTGAATTTTCAGGTTATCCCTACGTTCTTAATCGACACATTCATTTTGCTATTGTTTATTCATTCCGTAATTTATTTTCAATAAGTGTTATTTCAACAACTTTGGTTTCAGTATTCCCTATATATGAAAGTCTCTCCCCTTCCGCCTTTCTTCTCACTTCTCTACTCGCACACAGATCTTCCGAGATATGCCTTTGAAGATCCATCAATTCCATTTTGTAAATCATTTAATCTAACACAGATCCACTCAATTCATTCAAATTCCTCGCACCCTCACTTTCATCATTATCAATAGCAAAACTAAGATAGAAAACCATCCGATGCAAGTCACCGGTCACAAGTTGCCAAAAAGGAAATTGGCCACAAACAAGTAGCCTCATGCCGAAAGGAAATAATTAAATTTTTGTATAAATATATCATTAGTTCCCACATAACCAAGTTGATGGCATTTTAATCAAAAAACATCAATATTTAAATATACCTGCACAAGGTATAAAAACAAAACACGAGTCATCAAAATCGGAAATTACAACATTACCTCCAACATTTGTACTATTCGAATCCTACCGGCAGCATGTATGGAAAAACTGATATTGGGAGGGTATCCCCCAGCAATGGGCCACGATTTAGTACCCGATCCGGACGTAGATCGGCAAAGCCGATCGAACCGGTGTTCTAATTAACTCTTCAAAAAAAAAAACGCATATTGCCTTATGTTTGGTTAATCTCAAAAGCATGCAAACCACCCTAAATGATGACCCTATACGAACCACTAAAACTTCTATAAGAAACAAATATAAAAAAAAAAGAATATTCTCCAAGGCAATGTCATAAGTAGAAATTAATCAATTAATTAAGGATTATAAAAATGCAAAGACGTCGTCTTACTCAAATTCAGTCTAACTGAGGGCGGTTCTAAGTGGGGATGGCCAGAACTCTTTTGAGTTTGAATTCATAACCAAATCAAATTTACATGCTTCCAATCAATTCTTCATCTTCTCTTCTTCTTAATCCTCTGGTTAGCAAGAATATATGCTAATAACATACAAATCTATGCATCGATCTTCATCGTCCTCAGCAAAACACAGACGAAGAAAAACCCTAATTTGCTGAAGAATGAATATTTCTTCTTCAAGGGCTGCAAGCACTTCTGCTTGTTGCTTTACTCATGATATCAATCCAGAAATTCATCATCTTCATAAGTCATATGATTTAGCTGATGAATCAGCTGCTGTTTCGTCGTCTTCCATGGCAGATGAGCAGTTGAGCTCCTTCTTTTGCAACCTTTCAGCTCTCAAGAACAAGGTGAGTGAAGCTCAATCCATGGCTTCTACTGTCTTCTTTCACCAACTACCTTCTTCTTTAGATATATCGTCTTTGTCAAATCTCGTCCAAGAAATCTCAATTATCGCCTCGAGCATGTGGTTTCAATGTCAACAGATGTCCTTTAAACCACTCTCCGTCGCAAAAAATGGTGACGACCTTTGTAACGGTTTAGAACAAAGGGGAAATCAACCTAGTACTGATAACTATTGGTGCGGTAACCCTAATACAGAGAATATTTACCACAACGGCAATGACAATATTATGGTTGAGGGCGACAAAGAAAACTGTGACATAATACAGATCGATGCAAATGAGTTGCTAGCGAGATACACACATTATTGTCAAGTGTGTGGAAAAGGGTTCAAGAGGGAAGCTAATTTGCGGATGCATATGAGAGCACACGGAGACAAGTACAAGACTCACGCTGCATTAAGTAATCCGACGAAAAACGAAGATGTCAATGCAGCGGTAAAGAAATACTTCTCCTGTCCGGAGGATGGGTGTCGATGGAACAAGAATCATGCTAAATTTCAGCCACTTAAGTCGATGATTTGTGCTAAGAATCATTATAAAAGGAGCCATTGCCCTAAGATGTATATGTGCAATAGGTGCAATGTTAAGCAGTTTGCGGTTTTGTCGGATCTTAAGACTCATGAGAAGCATTGTGGCCGTGTCAAGTGGCAGTGTTCATGTGGGACGACTTTCTCACGTAAGGATAAGCTCACGGGACATGTCTCGTTGTTCATGGGACACTATGCGGTTGCAGCTGTTCCTATGAATGTTTCCTGGGGCGCGGAGTAACGGTCCATGGATTCGGTGTTGTCTTACAAGAAACTGTAAGTCTGTCAAAGGTTGTTCATAGATTGATCATGAACTCAATTTCAACCTCTTGTTTTTGCATCTTTAATTTGAAATCAGTTTCATATAGAATGTACCTATTATATCTTGTAGAACTTTGCTTCATTGTAATTAATATTTTTCAAAACAAATAGTGGAAAACCCATCTTTTCTTTTTTTTTTTTTTTTT
>BSUD01000003.1:158167970-158190520 GCA_033239045.1 Fagopyrum esculentum | reverse complement strand
TGGGGGAGGCCACCAAGGAAAATGTGGGACTTGTTGGAATTGATCATCAGCCCAGAGAGGGAACCAAAAGCATCAAGAGTGTTTTTTAAAATGGAGATAGAAGTACAGTCAGCCCTGCAAAAGAGAAGCAAATCGTCAGCAAAACATAGGTGGGTGAGGGATGGGTTGTGGCATCTGGGGTGGTGGTTGAAGTCGGGATTGGAGGTAGCTTTTTGGATCATGAGGGAGAGGGCTTCAATGCACAAAACAAAGAGAGGAGGGGAGAGGGGACAGCCTTGTCGGAGCCCACGCGACCCTTTGAAGAACCCCTTCAAGGTCCCATTAAGGTTCAGTGAATAGGTAGCCGTAGAGATGCATTGATTGATAAGGTTGATGAAGGTCGTGGGGAACCCGAACATAGCAAGGCAGTGCAGGACGAAATCATGTTCAATGGTGTCAAAAGCCTTGGAAATGTCGACCTTGAGGGCACATCTAGGTGAGATGTGGGAATGGTTGTATCTCCTGAAGATCTCCTGGGATAATAGGATATTGTGCTTAATCGAACGCCCCTTAACGAATGCACTTTGATAGTTTCCGATTATGGATGGGAGGACGGCGTTAAGCCTTGAGGCCAGCATTTTTGCAATAGTTTTGTATGTTACATTGCAGCAGGAGATCGGGCGATAGTGGGAGGGGAGGGTAGGGCTAGGGTTTTTTGCAATTAGCGTGAGAGAGGTATGGTTGATCTGTTTGAGGAGCCGACCCGACCGGAAGAAATCCAGGATTGCCTTGGAGAAGTCAGCACCAGAAACGGCCCATGAGGATTTGAAAAAGTGTGAGTTGTATCCGTCGGGCCCAGGGGCCTTGTTGATGCCCATATTGAAAACGGTGGACTTGACCTCATCGGCAGTGTAGGGCAGGTTAAGGAGAAGGAGATCAGGGTCAGCAAGAGTTGTACCAGGGGTGAAAGGCGGCAAGGGAGGTCTTGGTGAGAGGGAGAAGGTGAGAATGGAGGAGAAGTGGTTAATGAGGGTGGAGGCAATGGTTGATGGGTCGTGGGAAAGGGAGTTGAGTGGGGTAGTAATAGAGGTGATGGAGTTGGCACATCGACGGGTTTGGATGGATTTAAAAAAGTAGGCAGTACATTGGTCCCCATAGGATGCCCAACGAGCCTTGGACAGTTGAGCGAGATTTTCATGGAGGCGGTTGAGGAAAGTAGTATGGGAGGAGAGAGTGGACCGCTCAGCACGCAGGAGATCGCGGTCCAAGGGATTGCCCTGGAGTTCCTGTTGAAGGGCAGTGAGTCTTGCTTTAGAGTCATTGATGCTGGAGTAGAGGTCTTCAATTTTTTGGCTTGGGAACTTCTTGATCAAAGGTTTGATGGCTTTAAGCTTCGAGTGCAGTTGGTGCATCGGATGACCATAAAGAGGAGTGCACCACACGTCCTTGATAGTGTTGAGAAAGCATTCATGGCTGGCCCAGGTGTTATTAAACCGGAATTGAGGTTTGGGTGTAGGGTTTTTTGGGTTGAGGGATAGGATAGAGGGCGAGTGGTCCGATAGGTAGGGGATGTCAAAAAACGCAGAAGAGTTGCTGAAGGAGGAGAGCCAACCCTCTTTGACAACAATACGATCGAGCTTGCACCGGATGGGATTATCGTCCTGCTTGTTAAACCAAGTGAAGCTGCTACCGGAGGCTGGGTGATCCGACAGGTCATTGGACCTGAAGCAGTCGGCCAGCTCAGTAGAAGCTTGGGAAAAGGGGTGACCGGCGTTAGTAAGTTTCTCATCAGGAGAAAGGGTCACGTTGAAGTCTCCGATCAAGACCCAAGGGGAGGGGTTGAGGAGATTCAAGGTAGAAATGGAGTCCCAAAGGCTAGTTCGATCATTGGGAAGGTTATTTGCGTAAATGAAGGTGCAGTTAAGGGGAGGGTTGTGGTTGGGAGCGTTATTATGTGGAGGGGAAACGTGACAGTGGATGAGTTGGTTGGTGGTAAGGAAGGGATCGACGTGGATGGAGGTAGGGTTCCACCAGAGCCAGATCCGGCAGTTGTGGGCGTGGGCAATATTGGAAACATGCTTCCAACCAGGGAGGAGGCAATGGGAGAGAGAGGCCATCTTAGGCTTGCTAAGCCGGGTTTCAAGGATGGCAATGAGGTTCAGGGAGTGTCGCTTGACAAGGTTCCGGATGGCCTTTTGTTTGTTCGGATGGTTGAGGCCACGGATATTCCACGCACCAATGTGTGCAATCATTTAGGTTGTGGGGTGGGTACCAGACAATCCTTGATTATTGGTAGGGAAGAAGAGGGTGGGTTGGCATGTTTAACAGGAGTTAAGCTACCATCAGGGGTGGTGGTGGGAGTGATGGATGTGTTGTTAGGGGAAACAGAAGGGAGAGTACATGGGGGGAAAGTAATAGAAGCTGGAAGGGAAGAGGGACTGGCTTCGGCAGTCGAGATAGAGGTGAGGATGGCTTGTTCATGAGGGGGGGGTTGGGTAGTGGTACGGGGTTCAGGGTGGGGGCGAATTTGTATTGGAAGTCGATGAGAGTCATCTGGAGTTGGAAGAAGGGGTTCCCGAAGGGACTGGGGTGGAGTGGGACGTGAATTACGTCTTTTGTAGTGGATGAATGCCTGAGGGAGGGGGGCAGCGGTTGTGGGGGAGGGTGTAGGGTTAGCCTGGCACTTGTGACCGAAGGTGAGACAAATAGGGCAGTGTGGAGGGATCCAATCGTAGGATATTTTTTGGGTGATAGTCTCACTTCCTGGGCCTTTCAAGATCACTTCGCGGAGTAAGGGTTTAGAAGCATGAACATCAACAAGGATGCGGGCATAGCCAAGTCTTTCGTGGAAGGCCGAGTTGGAGTCAGTAAGAAGAGGGGTTCCAATGGCGGAACCGATCTTGGCGAGCATGCCAGGCGACCAGAAGCGGAAATCAAGATCATGTAGGGTAGCCCAAATGGGGATGGAAGAGAGGCTGGAGTAGTCAAGCTTGATACCATGGTACCAACGTTTAAGCAGGAGGGTTGAGGAACCATTAAGGATCCATGGGCTACCAAGAAGAATGGTATTGAGGTCCGATTCAGACTCGAAATGGAAGATGAATATTCCCGCATCGTTCCGAAGAGTTTTTGGCTGTTTGATTGAGTTCCAGGCAAGGGAGGAGAAGGAAGACATCTTGGCGAAAGGAATCGGCCGGCCTACAGGGAAGCCTATAAGCGTCAGCCTCCATTTGTTGATAGTGTCAGCGACGTCATCCAAGGTGAAGGGGATAATCCCATCCTCGAGCCCCGGGACATAGGGTAGAGGGACATGCTTTAAGGTGGCCGCTTTCTGGATTAGGTCGCAGTACGAGGTGGAATGTGGAGGGTTTTTTGGTGGGTCAGGCGGCAGTGTTGGGAGTAACTGCTCAGTAGGCGAAGGGTTGGAGTGAGAGGGAACGTGGGGAAGGTCATGTGAAGGGGAGTGAGGTGGGACCATCTGCATGCTGGGGAGTAAATGAACAGCATGCATGCATTTGGAGGAAGTTGAACCGTTTACAGAGGGTTCGGCATTGTTGAGGATGGGAGGGGGCGGGGGGCCATCGTGGGGCATGCCGGAGGAGGAACCCAGGGAAGCGTGGGTTAGGTCAGGGCACTGCATAGAGACAGGGGTTGATGCAGCAGGGACTGGGGCAGGGGTAGTAGCGGGAGGTGAGGACGGGGGGTTGGCAGTGTGGAGAGAGGTGGTTGCTGAAATGGGGAGAGGGGGGAAGAGCACCTCCGATGTGATAGGTGGGGGTGCAGGCAGGTTGTTTGCGAGGCGGTGGTTGTTTGAGCGGATGAGCTCCTCAGGGATGCTTTCGAAGGGACTGGAAGGGGAAGGGGAAGGACTTGCTGGTGGTTTGGGTTTGGTGGTTGACGAAGATGGTGGGGCAAGGTCGGAGAGCTTGATTGACAGTTTGCGAGAACGTTTAGAGCCACCCATGGCGGAAGGCCAGGGCAGGGGGCGGGTGGCAGGGGTGGGCAGGGCTGGGGCGGGAGGCGCGTTGGGGCGCGTTCTTCCAGCACAAATGGTTAAAAAAAGGAAAGCTTGATGGAGGGTTTCCTGGTACGCTTGTTGGATCATATTATATACATCCACTAGTCTACATTTATTAACAATTTTAATTTGATTCTCACGTATATTTTTTTTTTTCTCTCTTCTATTGACTGTTAAATTTAGATTTTGAGGATGAAAGAAACGGTTAAAAAAAGGATTATTTGGTGAAAACACAAAATTGATATGACATTCAACATATGATAAGTTGGTACCATGGATAAAAATGGTATACTCACTTGAAAGACTTTTTTATGTTGCAAGAAAGGATTACAGGTAGAATAAGAGAGATGACTTGCCTAAAGAGCATTTGGGTAGAATAACATTTTAGGTCTATTATATTAGATGATCGGAACTACTCGGACTTGATTTGAGAAAATTTCGATGTGATCTCAACGAGATATGCCATGTACACTCATCAGGCGTGTTCGGTAACACGAGGTTATTGGAATTATTGGGTTAGATTATTACGGGGATTATTTTGAGCGGTTGTTTATAGATTGATGACGAACTTAATTTATATAATCATCGACTTCAACATAACCATAGCACAAGCAAAATAAAGATCTCCCTTCAAAAAGAAAAGCAAAATAAAGATCTACTTCAACATAAACAAACTCTCCGTGTATTGTCAATTGGTCGGAGGTATGAGGTAACTTTGGTGGGAGAGGAGGGAACAGAGCGTCGAAAGAGAGAGGAGGAGGATGGCTAGAGCTATTTGTGTTGGCTTTGGTTGTTGGACATAATCAACTCCTCCGGAATGGGTTCAAACAGGCTGGAGGGGGTTGACGGGGCAGGCGAGGATGGAGAGGGCTTTGTTGGTTTGGTGGAAGTCTGGTAGAGCTCGGAAAGCTTGACGGAGGGTTTTCTGATACGCTTGCTCCAGGCAAGAAAGGCTAGGCAAGGGGATTGAAGGCCGCACGTGAGGCGCGTTCTTCCAGCACAAATGGTTAAAAAAAGGAAAGCTTGATGGAGGGTTTCCTGGTACGCTTGTTGGATCATATTATATACATCCACTAGTCTACATTTATTAACAATTTTAATTTGATTCTCACGTATATTTTTTTTTTTCTCTCTTCTATTGACTGTTAAATTTAGATTTTGAGGATGAAAGAAACGGTTAAAAAAAGGATTATTTGGTGAAAACACAAAATTGATATGACATTCAACATATGATAAGTTGGTACCATGGATAAAAATGGTATACTCACTTGAAAGACTTTTTTATGTTGCAAGAAAGGATTACAGGTAGAATAAGAGAGATGACTTGCCTAAAGAGCATTTGGGTAGAATAACATTTTAGGTCTATTATATTAGATGATCGGAACTACTCGGACTTGATTTGAGAAAATTTCGATTCAAGTCCATTTACTTTTTAAACGAATCGAATATAACGTAACACAAACCAGGAGTTTTTGTCGGACAAATAGCAGTGTTTCACCCTCTAATTTGGATTTGCTGAATTTAAACAATTACACAATCACTTGCCTTTACAAACTTGAAAGATGCAACAAATTTTTCCGTGGTCGAAAATGGTGGAATTCTCAGATACTGATAAGAATGATAAATTCATTCTTCATTCATGTCAATATCAATGAATTCAATTACAGCAAACCAAATATCATTTAGGAAATAGAATCAGTAAACTACACAAAAAGAAACAGTTGGATTGACCATTGCTTTAACAAATTCAATTCAGCACCAAAAAAAATAATCAGTCTAATTCAGCAAACTTCCAAAAATTAAAGATATACTTCTCATGCAAAAATCATGATAAAATAGAGGCTACAATCCCTAAAGCGATCATAATCTAAACAAAATAAAGATCTAAGTCAGCAAGAACAATTCATAGGTTTGTGTATTTCAGGAGACTTATAAGTATGAACTGAAGTAACATACTTATCAAATACAAATCCATAGAAAAATGAATCATCACAGGTGGGTTTGTGTATTTCAGGAGACTTAGGTTTGTGTATTTCAGGAGACTTAGGAATCAATCGGGTCTTTCGATTGATTATAAGTATGAACTGAAGTAACATACTTATAATCATTAATGGCCGAACTGAACCCTAAACCTAATGTGAAAGTAATAGTAGGTTTGTGTATTTCAGGAGACTTAGGAATCAATCAGGTCTTTCGAATAGATGGATTCCATAACATTACTTCACGTGTAATCGAATCCGATAGAATGAACAATCCATCAACCACGGCGACAACTCTGTCAAATACAAATCCATAGAAAAATGAATCATCACAGGTGGGTTTCAAAGTTTTATTGCACCACAATTCGTATTCTAAACCCGGATCGCAATTGTTGCCTCTTCTAATATGTGCAAACAGTTGGGATTCGCCATTTTTGCTGTGTTTGGAGCGAGTGAGGTGTAAACAGGCGAATTTGATATCATTGATCAAGGTTAGCCATGAATTAGATATGCGGCGGAAACGAAGAAGAGAATTGACGGGTAATCTCGATAGTATTTCCGATAAGAGATCTTCAGGAGATAGAGTTTGGAGCATCTTAGCTTTAGAACACTCATCTCTTTCGTTACCTCCTCTGTCAATCAAGGGTTCAACCTATACCGATTAAGGATTTGCTTACCGTTGATAATGAAAAGCGGCGTATAGTTCCTTGGAAAGCCAGTAAATAATGATATATACCTTTTTGTTATATCTTGTAGTTTTGAGATAGGATTCTATTGATTTTTGGATACATATTTTTAAACAAAGTAATTACTTATGATATACAATTATATACCTTTTATATATATCTTCTAGTTTTGAGATAGGATTCTATATATTTTTGGATATATATATTTTTTAAATCTACAAAAAATTTGAATGTTCATATATTTTATATTTTTTTAATTACATCAAAAAATATAAACCGAATGGTGTACATTAAACTTGTACAAAAGTGGATTAGAACCGGAACAAAACTTAAACAATATGAAATATTTTAACATGAAATTATACCTATATTACAAACGAGTTCAGCACTATAAGAACTACAAAAATCACAATTCAAACACACAAAAAATGATAAGTAACCAGCTCGAGTCTTGAAAAGCTCCAATTGAGGATGGCGAGAACGGAGAGATTACCCGAATCAGGCTAGGAACCAAGAACAAGAAAGACGAGTTTATCAACTCGGGTTTGCCCATCAAGCTAAACTCGATTCTACTAGTTTCTTGTAACCAGTGGTTCCAAAAGATTGAATTTATAGCAAGCGATAGTTTCACTAGTTTGAACCTGTACTAGTTAGATCATGAGTCATGGCAATATTAAAATTACAGATGGATTTCAGCATCAGCTTTATTAGATTCAAAGACTGACAACACATGAGAAATCATAGCTTACTCAAAACTGTCAACAAATCTCACGTTTTCCTTAATGTTTTGCTTCAAGTTTTTCTGCAAGAGAATACTGCATAATCCAAGCAAAACAAAAATCAAGAGAATACTGCAAATGATTCATTCACTAATTTGAACATCGTCAATTATTACTAACAGAATCCTAATGAGAGCAAATCTAAGCAAAATAAAATTCTAATTCAGCATGAACAAGCTTTCTGTGTATCGCCAGACGCCCATAACGGAACACAAACCATCAGTTTTTGGAATAATCTTTTCCTCCTTAGTGTCAATGTTGATTAATGTCAACACCATTTTCCAATCCAAAAGCAGTTCGTTGTTAATGTTTAGGTGCAACATCCGCCGATAAGGTGAATACATGGGATGATAATCGGGAGGAAAGTTGAAAGTAAACCGGAAACATTTATCCCAACTGGTTGTTTGTCGAATCCATACGCGTCCCTCGACATGGGAAACTCGCAACAAAGCTAATGACCGTCCTTTTTCCCCCAAAGCTAGGATCGGTAACCCATGGTCAAAACTGGTGTAATCATCGGGTAAACTAAAAGAACCAAATCTGTTGCTGTCACAATCAAATGAAAGCACATCCGGATTTCCAAACATATTTATGGAATACATAACGCTCCCAATACTGACAGATTTGCTGCCTCGAATCGGGAAAATTACAGGCTGCGCCGGCCGACGTCCATCAATTTGAAACTCAACTATCTTCCAGGAAGAAGTGCTGAAGGTGTAAACTGCAAAGAATTCCAAACCATTTTCCCATGAATGAAGCATAATAACGTACTTATAATCGTTAATGGCCGAGCTGAACCCAAGACCAAAATGGACAACAGTCGAGGCTCTTTTGGGTATCTCCGAACACTTGGGAATCAATCGGGCCTTTCGAATCGATGGATTCCATATGAATTTTTCACGTGTCTTCTCATTTAATATGACGAACAATCCATCAAGCATGGAGATAATTGTGTAGTTTTCTGTTGGCGGGTCGAGCCTCGCCGTCATCGTCAAAGTTGTACTGCACCACAATGCGAATTGTGGTAAGAAACTAGAGCTTATTCTAAACTGCGCAAACAGGTGGGATTCGGCAACGCCGTTGTTGTTGTAACGATTGAAGTGCAAACGGGCGAATTTGGGATCGTCGATGCAGTTGAGCCATGAATTGGATACGCAGCGTAATCGGAGAAGAGATTTAACTGATAATCTTGACAGTATTTCCGCTAAGAGATCGTCAGGGAGACAGGGGCTGGAAACTCTCATCATCTTCTATCAATTTAGGTAAAATCTGTTTCAAAAGAGTTGAAACAAATCAGAAACCCTAAAGCTCGAATTTTTATAAGGATTATTAGTTTCTTTCAGATATGTATGGATAACATATCTGGCCGCCAATATATATTTTTTTTAATAAGGATTATTAGTTTTTTAAGATATTTATGGATATCATATCTTACCGATAAAATCTGTTTCAAATCAAAAGATTTGTCTCATCATCTTCTATCAATTTGGGTAAAATATGTTTCAAAAAATTTGTTTCAAATCAGCTCCTCGTTATTAGGGCTGTGGGATTGTGACTTGCCCCCTTGGACGGCGAGAATGGAGAAATGAACTGAATGAGGCTAGGGATCAGGAACAAGAAAGCCGGGTTTATGAAAACGGGTTCGAGTAACAATCCCTAAAGCGATCAAAATCTAAACACTCCAACCATGGTGTGTTCTTCGAAGACATTGCTTCTCTTTCACTTCTTTTCAATTCTTGCTGGTTTGCTCATTTGCTTGCTAAGATCGCTCCTTCTGTAGTGTGCGTAGAATCTTTTCCAAAAAATTAATGCTGGAATAATTATAAAATAGAGACTACGATCCCTAAAGCCAGCAAAATCTAAACAAAATAAAAAATAAAGATCTAAGTCAGCAAGAACGAGTTCTCTCTGTATGGCCAAACGCCGATAATGTAACCCAAACCATAAGTTTTTAGCCTAATCTAATTCACTGGTTTGAACCAGCACTAGTTAGATTATGAGTCATGGCAATATTCAAATTACAGATGGATTTCAACACATGAGCCCAGTGGGTTCGATCCCTGACATTGCATGAGACCTCACAATGAGAAATCACAGCCTTACTCAGAACTGTCAACAAATCTCAAGTTTTCTTTAATGTTTTGCTACAAGTTTTACTGCAAGTTTCTTGTGATTTTACCTATCTGTCTTTTTTTTGTTTCCTTTTGTGCGTAACAAAATCAAAAAAGTACTGCAAGTGATTCTTTCACTGATTTGAAACAGCACAAGTTACATGATCAGGTATTTATAATATCAAGATTATTACAAAGGGAGACTACAAATGATTCATTCACTGATTTGAACATTATCAGTTATTGGCAATATCAAGATTACACTTGGTTTTCAGCATTAGCTCTATTCCAAATAGAATCCTCACGCGAGCAAAATAAAAATCTAATTCAACGAGCAAGCTCTCTGTATAATCAAACGCCCATAACGGAACGCAAATCATCAGTTTTTGGAATAATCTTTTCTTCCTTAGTTGCCATGTTGATTGATGTCAACACCGTTATCCAATTCAAAAGCAGTTCGTCATTGGCGTTGAGGACCGGAAATCATGGTTAAAAGTGGTGTAATCATCCGCTAAACTGAAAGAACCAAATCTGTCACTGTCAGAATCGAATGAAAGTACATCCGAATTTCCCCACCTATTTATGGCATACATAACGCCCCAACACAAACAGATTTGCTGCCTCCAGCCGGAAAAAATATATAGGCCGACCGATTCCGTACCAAATTTGTTGGATTTTCGGTGTCCGGTTTTAGACCAAAGGGCCGTAGTCTCACTTATGTGAGTAGACGGTTCTCCCAATTGCCAAACAAATTAATATAATTATCTTGAACTAAAAACTAGTTATTAACCAAGGGTTTGTAATCTCCACGAAGGAGTAGATAAAACCCAACCAAGAGTTTGTAATCTCCGCAAAGGAGTAGACAAAACCCAATCAAGAGTTTGTAGTCTCCAAAGGAGTAGACAAAACTCAACCAAGAGTTTGTAATCTTCAAAAGGAGTAGACAAAACTCAATCAAGAGTTTGTAGTCTCCAAAGGAGTAGACAAAACTCAAGCAAGAGTTTGTAATCTCCAAAAAGGAGTAGACAAAACTCTAATAGAAGTTAAGTTCAATTACACGTCTTATAAACCGGTTGTTATATGTTAAAACCATTGACTTGGATAATGTAATGAGTCATTCATAAATGAATTTTCCTTCTAAGTGTATTCTCCCCTACACCGGGAATATCCAAATACCTTAGTGGGATAAAACGTTACACGTTACAAAGACTAAGTAAGAGACTTACTTGTCTTACTTTGTAGAAGGGTATTCCTAGGTTTTGTCAATACAAAACCAAACTAAGATGGATGCCTATCCTTTGTCAATACAAAGGAACTATACTGGTCTTTCGAGTTTTGCAAACAAGCTTATAAGAAGGTCTATCCAATGTCAATACAATGGAACTAGAAGCTTTATTGTTGCAAAAACGAATGTCCAATCAAGTGCAAATGGCTCTCCCTTTTATAGGCATAGGGGGCCACGGTTTTGGGGAGAATAACCGCCACTAAAGCGGTTGAGAGCGGTTACAAACGGTTATTGGCGGTTGAGAGAAGTTAGGGTTACATAACCACTTTTTGGCCCAAGCCCAAGGCCCAAGCCCAACTCAATTGGGCCATCAAAAAGCCCAAATTTCAGCTAGCTTTTTCGGCCCGACTTTTTTCTCATCAATGAGCTTTGACTAACTCATTATAGCTAGGTGAAGCTCCAAGGTCAACTAATACACATGAGCTTAGCTCAAACTAGCTTAGCTCATCGAGAAGCTCACTAGCTAGCTTCTAGCTAGCTTCTTGGAGCTCAATAGACATTTGTGCTTGGATATCTCTCAAACTTTGTAACAACTTTCTTGAGCTAATATAATGAGGAATGCCCGAAAGAACGCTCCATAATGTGTCCCAAAAACACAAAGCGTCGGGCTCTCAATTTCTGCCGTAAAATGGCCTAGACGTTGGCAAGGCCAATAACGCTCTTGCCAAGTAATGGCATTGTCATGATTGAGTCAAGACAATGTCCCATGATAGTCATGAGGCTCAACTAAACTAACTTTCAACATAGTCGTGATAGCCATGTCCTTTTGTTTAGTTTAATTTAATTAGCTTCCATACTTTTACCCCGTAATCACTAGTTACTCTAAGTGCCGGTCACTTGGCTTGCCTCCCGCAACCCATACCATCGTGACACACATGTGAGTAACTTATTTCACCTTGTCTCGACAACAAGCTCAATGGTTCCGTTGAGACTTAGCACAAATCTCCAACAAAATTTTCTTCTATCATTCTCTTAGACATCACATATTCCCATTTGCCTCTCTTCAAGCCAGCCTTAGTACCAGTAATAACTAAAAAGACTGATTCGAGCACGTTAAGATTAACCATTTGACATATCCTTGTAATAGATTGAAAATCTTGCGCGCCCTCTTTCTTCTGCACCAATACTTATCTTGTTGAGTATATATGTGTACATCTGGTGATCCGAAAAGCACAACTTTCGACTTTTCTGGATCTTGTGCAATGGAGCATCAGTGAATGCATTTAGATGCGCAGATGGTATAGGACCTTGTAGAATTATTAGTATGCGATCATATGATTTAATATCAAAAACGAAAGATCAACACACGAAATTAATTACGCAGTTCGGGTGTTAAAACCCTACGCCTGCGGAACCTCAAGAGGGGAGGTCCGATCCCATTTTTCACTAGGCATTCAAGGACGATTACAATATAGGTTTGATTACAAAGGTGCACGCAAGATCAACAAGCAAAACCCTAAACCTAGAAACAAGTCAGAACAAAGGGGATACGAAGAACAAGGTTCAGAAATAGCCCCTGTGTGGCTACGCAAAGCTTTATGATCAAGCTTTGCAATCTTCAACAAGAAGATCTTCTTCAGGAGAGGAGCAGGTGAGGATGAGCGTCTCGAACCCTAGCGAACCACCTCCATTCTCTTCTTTGATCGCACACTCTCTCTCTTTCTCTCAGAGGAGCTCTCGTTCTCTCTCAGCGGCAAGGGCTGCAACTCGCTTAGGGTTAGAGAAGGCTGAGCGTTGCTTTTATACCTCCACTGGATAGCTCAAATGCAGCGTTTCATTTAAGCTGTTCTGAACCGAGCCAAAAACACGTCTCAGAACATAACATCACGCCGCGAACCCGGTCCAATAACACAACACAACATGTTGCCCATCAGACACCATTTCATGCCACGAAGCTTCAACACCATGCAAGAGATAAGTATACAACACATGTCACAGCTTCCTAATGAGTACAAGCCACCAGGGTCCAATGAACCGACAACGAGTACTACATGAGTCAGCTATAACACACGTCAATACCCTTATCCTAACTAAGCTAGATCTAGGAAATATTACAAGTCAATACAATTGCGTGCACACACGTAATCTAGCCTATACAAACATGAATCATAAAGTTTACAATTGACCTCTTGATTCATGTCAACACATCGTCTTGATCACCAGTAGTGAGTTAGGGAGGCACTCCTGTCCGTCATCAGTTCAATGCTAATTATCTTTAGGGAACATCCCATAAGTGAAGGGAATTCCTACAAAAGATAAATTTGTCAGCAGGAACAATTTTAGTACCAAAATCAGCAGGGTTTACATCTCCTCTAATTTTCTTAACTTCAAAATGCTTCTTTTCTATTTCATCCCTAACAAAATGATATCTAACATCAATATGCTTAGACCTTTCATGATATACAGGATCTTTACAGAGATATAAGGCACTTTGGCTATCAATATTCAAAACAGGGGTACAATTTTTATTTTGTATCTCAGTGATTAATCCCTTTAACCAAATGGCCTCTTTAGATGCTTCAACAGCAGCTATGTACTCTGCTTCAGTAGATGATAATGCTACTATAGATTGTTGTTGTGATTTCCATGAAACACAGTTATTAGTCCAAGTGTAATAGTAAGCAGTGGTGGATTTTCTAGTGTCTTTATTACTAGCATAGTCCGAATCTACATACCCTACAACATCATGATTCACAGAATGTTCTGCAAAGCACAGACTCAGTTTCTTAGTTCCAACTAAGTATCTTAAGCAATATTTCATAGCAGTCCAGTGTTCTAATCCAGGGTTAGACATAAACCTACTCAGAACACTTATAGCAAAAGAAAGATCAGGTCTAGTGCACAACATAGCATACATCACAGAGCCAACGGCCACATCATAAGGAATATTAGACATCTTTTTAAGCTCACTGGGGGAATCAGGGCAGTGTTTCTTGGTTAGATCTAAGTGCCCTCCTAAGGGCATAGGTGTAGGTTTAGAATTTACCATATTAAACCTATCAATAACTTTCTGTATATAATCAAATTGAGAAAGCCACATTTTCTTTTTAATCCTATTTCTTATGATCTGTATACCAAGGATTTTCTGTGCTGCACCTAGATCTTTCATGTCAAAATGCATTTTAAGTTCTCTTTTCACATTATTAATGATGACTTTAGATTTACACATAATCAGAATGTCATCCACATATAAAAGAATATAGAGAGTATTAGAAGTAGAAAGATTTTTAAAGTACAAACAGTAATCATATTTACTTCTCATAAACCCAGATTCTTCATACAAATGTCAAACTTAATGTTCCATTGTCTAGGTGATTGTTTTAAACCATATAGAGATTTCTTAAGTAAGCAAACATGTTTAGGTTTATTATTACTAACAAATCCTTTAGGTTGACTCATGTAAATGGTTTCATTCAAATCACCATACAAGAAAGCAGTTTTAACATCTACTTGTTCAATGTCCCAGTCATACACAGTAGCCATAGCAAGTAGTAATATCAACGTTTTATACTTAACTACAGGAGCAAAAATGTCTGTGTAGTCTATACCTTCTCTTTGGGTAAAGCCTTTGGCAACCAGCCTGGCTTTGTACCTAGGGGGATCACTAGGTTTTATACCTTCTTTTAGTTTATACAGCCACCTACATTGAACTAGTTTTACATTTTCTGGCCTAGGTACCAGGTTCCAAGTGTTATTAGAATTCATGGATTCAATCTCATCATTCATAGCTTGGTTCCAGTGTTTAGCATTAGGACATTTTATGGCTTGTTCATATGTGTCAGAGGTGTAGAAATTATCTATCACATCGGCTGTTAAGAAGGCATAATCTACTATGTTCACTTCATCAGTTAACATGATATACTCAACATTATTAGCATATTTTTTATTTGGGATTTTTAACCTAGGTGCCCTGTCCCTGGTTAACTGGTAGTGACCATGAAGATCCAAACGACTCAGGTCTTCATGTCTGTCACTTGACTGGAGTTGGTTTGAAATTCCCTCCTCACTATCAGCACTGTGAGCACTATTACCCGAGTCGTCCGGATCTCCATGGTCACAGCCATAGCCAGATTCAGGATTTGTGAGGTTTTTATTGGAAGTTTCAACACTTTCTTCATTATTCCCCCCCCCCTAATTGTTGAGTATTATCATCATTGTTATTCTCATCCTCATTAATGTCTAATTGAGGGATGTAAGGATTACTAGAGCTTTCAGTTTGATAATGACTTATATCAAATTCTTCTTCATCATTATGATTTATGTGAGGTTGTTCATTATGATTATAGAAAGTTCTGGATGTGCTAGTAATCTCTATGCCATCATTCTCCTCAGAACTATGGGTTACAGCATTCTCAGTTTTATTTTTAAAATGAAAATCTTCTTCATTAAAAATTACACTTCTAGAAGTGATGACTTTATAACCATGGGGTTGAATTATTAGGAGTTTGTATCCCTTAACACCTTCTGGATATCCTAGCATTACAGCTTTTAGGGCTCTAGGATTTAGTTTTCCTTGGGAAATTTGGGAGTAGGCTGTACAACCAAAAGGTTTTAGGTGACCTAAGTTTGGTTTCTTACCAGTCCACATTTCCTGAGGGGTTTTAAAGTCAATAACTGAGGAAGGGGATCTATTTATGAGGTAGGTAGCAGTCACTATGGCTTCCCCCCACATAGAGTGTTTCATCCCTGAGCTAATGAGCATACACCTAGTTTTCTCAAGGAGTGTTCTGTTCATTCTTTCAACTGTCCCATTTTGTTGTGGAGTACCAGGTACTGTTAAGTGTCTTTTAATTCCTTTTTCTTTACAATAGTCATTAAACTCAGCATTGCAAAATTCAAGTCCATTATCTGTTCTAAGGCATTTTAAGGTGTGACCAGTTTGATTTTCTACAGCTTGTTTCCATTCTTTAAAAAACTCAAAAGCTTCATTTTGTTTTTAAGGAGATAAGTCCAAACTTTCCTAGAATAATGATCTATGAAAGAGATAAAATATCTCTTTCCTCCTATGGTGTCAACCTGTGCAGGTCCCCATAGGTCAGAGTGAACATATTTTAAAGGTTTTTGAGCTTTATAAGATGAATTATTATAGCTGTGTTTATTCTTTTTACCTAAGATACAATTTTCACAAAGGATAATATCTACAGGTTCTTTTTCTAGCATGCCTTGTTTGTACAGATTTTTAAGGCCAGTATTACCAATGTGTCCAAGTCTGTTGTGTCAGATTTTAGTGTGACTTAAGGTCATTTTAGTATTAGTAGTGGTAAGGATCAAATTAGGTGAAGTTATAACATGGTATAATCCACCCTTTTTGATGCTTTTTATAAGAGTTGTTTCATTCCTTATGACTTCCCTTATCCCATTACTCGTATTAATTTGACAGTTTAAGTCATCTAAGGCTGATTCACTCATTAAATTTCTCCTAAGTTGTGGAACCCATCTAACATTCTGTAATACTCTAACTTTTCCATCAAACATGCATATAGGTACATTTCCTACCCCTCTAATACTCAGGGCAGTGTTATCTCCTAACATAACTTCTCCACCATCAAATTCATGCAGAGAGCTAAACAGAGATTTATCAAACGAAGCATGCATAGTACAACCAGAATCCAAGATCCACACATTAGCATTTAATGAATCATGCTCAGAACACATAAGTAGTTCACAAGGATATTCAATTTGAACTTTTTCAAATAGAGACACTTTTCCATCAGAGTTTTTACTATTCTTAGCATCATCTCTCTTTTTCTTCCTACATTCATTAGCATAATGTCCAGGTTTCTCACAATAATAACATTTCTTGTTATTTTTATCAAAGTCAGAAGGTCCAGATTTATCCTTTTCATATTTCTCTTTCTTCTTGTTTTTAAAATTTTTAGAGTTTCCTTTGGCCATAAGAACTTCAGGTTTCACATCTGATTTCTTTTCAATTTTACTCTTAAAGATTTTTAAAGTATCATTCTTTTCTGTTATAGCCTCTATTATCTTTTCTTGAGTGATATTGTCAGAGCTATACTGAATAACATCTCTTAAGGTATCAAACTGAGAAGGCAAAGACCCTAATAACAAGACAACAAGGTGAGTTTCTTTTATTTCATCATCACATCTAGCTAAATCCTGATTCATTCTTAAGAACTTATCTAAGTTATCATTAAGAGTCAGGTTAGTGTCCATTTTAAAGGTGAGGAGTCTATGCAGTAAAGAGATCCTAGAAGGTAAAGATTTCTTTAAGTACAACTTTTCTAAAGCATCCCAAAGGGTTTTAGCAGAAGTGTAACTTACAACCTGACGAGCCACGTCGTCAGTTAACCTAATCATGATCTCAGCATGTGCCTGCTCACTCATTTCCTTCTTCTTTTCGTCGGACGTCATGGCTAGATAGTCTCCAATGATGGCTTTGAGGCATTTCTCCTTGGTGAGAATAGCCCTCATCTTTACCTGCTACATGGTGAAGTCACCACTCCCATCGAATGGCTTCATCCTCACTGTGGAGTCCGTCATGTACGTTTTAACCCTGCAAGAACCACAGACAAAACAAGTTAGTACCTATGCAGAAAAGGGAAAAAACAATCTAAACGGATCTCTCACAAACAAGGGAAAGACAGAGTACACTAGTAAAGGGAATCAAAAACCAAAAACGTGCAGAATCAGATCTTTCACCACAAGAAAAACAATACAGCGGAACACAGGATCATATGCACATAACAAACAAACATGAAACTATTTTTCACAGAAAAAGAATAAAACAGATGCTTTGATACCAATCTGTAGAATTATTATTATGCGATCATATGATTTAATATCAAAAACGAAAGATCAACACACGAAATTGATTACGCAGTTCGGGTGTTAAAACCCTACGTCTGCGGAACCTCAAGAGGGGAGGTCCGATCCCATTTTTCACTAGGCATTCAAGGACGATTACAATATAGGTTTGATTACAAAGGTGCACGCAAGATCAACAAGCAAAACCCTAAACCTAGAAACAAGTCAGAACAAAGGGGATACGAAGAACAAGGTTCAAAAATAGCCCCTGTGTGGCTACGCAAAGCTTTATGATCAAGCTTTGCAATCTTCAACAAGAAGATCTTCTTCAGGAGAGGAGCAGGTGAGGATGAGCGTCTCAAACCCTAGCGAACCACCTCAATTCTCTTCTTCGATCGCACTCTCTCTCTTTCTCTCAGAGGAGCTCTTGTTCTCTCTCAGCGGCAAGGGCTGCAACTCGCTTAGGGTTAGAGGAGGCTGAGCGTTGCTTTTATACCTCCACTGGATAGTTCAAACGCAGCGTTTCATTTAAGCTGTTCTGAACCGAGCCAAAAACACGTCTCAGAACATAACATCACGCCGCGAACCCGGTCCAATAACACAACACAACCTGTTGCCCATCAGACACCATTTCATGCCACGAAGCTTCAACACCATGCAAGAGATAAGTATACAACACATGCCACAGCTTCCTAATGAGTACAAGCCACCAGGGTCCAATGAACCGGCAACGAGTACTACATGAGTCAGTTATAACACACGTCAATACCCTTATCCTAACTAAGCTAGATCTAGAAAATATTACGAGTCAATACAATTGCGTGCACACACGTAATCTAGCCTATACAAACATGAATCATAAAGTTTACCGACCTTATTCTAACAAAAAAAAAAAACACTCGTAAGACGAAAAACTCCAATTGGTACATTACCATCTCATACAAAGAAACAAATAATAGAAAAAACAAATATAATACTGTCATTTATTTCATTGTTATTTAAAATTTTTGAATAAATAAATTACTTCCGTTGCTGAAGTCTACTCTTTTAAAGTCGCAGTTGCTTCTTCATTGAAGCATCGCTTCTCTTCTCTTTATCTCTCAATTCTCCATCTCTCTTGCTAATGGCGTGATTATCGAATTCATAATCCACTTTAGCGATTCTCAGTTTGGTGGATAGAAATGGCGGTGGTAGCTCGGTGGTTGCTGGTGGTTGCAGTAGTGGTACTCGGAACGACGTCGTTTGTGGTGGCGGAAGAAGGAAACGGCGAGTTGAAGAGACAGTACAAGAAGAACGCATACGCTGCGATGATGTACATGGGAACACCTAGGGACTATGAATTCTATGTAGGGACACGTGTGTTGATGAGATCGTTAGCAAAGCTCAACGTTGATGCAGATCTCGTCGTCATTGCTTCCCTTGACGTTCCTCGCTCCTGGGTTCACTCTCTGTAAGTCTTCTTATCGGTATAAGACACGAAATCGCATGATCAAGTTTCGACGATCGGAATATCTCATATGAATTTGAAAGTTTAGGATATTTGAAGAAATCGCATGATCAAGTTTCGACGATCGGAATATCTCATATGAATTTGAAAGTTTAGGATATTTGAAGTAATGCAACTATAGTCGAAAGTTAGTGCTACTTTGGGTAATTTTCGATTGGTCAACTCCTGTATTTTATAATGCTACAAACTTATTTGAATAGGCTGCAAGTTTTATTAGGGTTGTGCAAACGGTCTGGACCGGTAAACCGTAAATTGATAAAACCTTAGACCGTAGATCGGACCGGTTCGGTTTCCGGTTGAACCGGTTTGTGCATGCCTTGTGCAATTTTGAATATTTCGGACTGGATCGGACCGGAATGGACCAAACTGGACCGGACCAGAAATTCACCGGAATGGCCCGGATCGAACCGAACTGGACCGGACCGGAAATTCCTAGTTTACGGTCCAACCCAGGTTACAGTTTTATACGGTCCAAAAACCGGGCCGGACCGTAACCCGAATTTTCAAAAAAACCTGAACCATAGACCGGACCTTAAATTCCAGCCCGGTCCGATTTTGCATATCCCTAAGTTTTATATGGTTGTTTAATAATCATAATAATAGTCAACTTTGCATTTAATCCGAGCCAACACAGACAACCCGTTTGTCTAGTAAACGCATGGTTATGGATAATTCTAGACTTATTTGGGTTGGAAAGTTTAGGTACGGACTTGAAGTGGTTAGGATCGGACAAGGCATGATGCTCGAATTATGAGCTAGACTTGAGTTTGATCTAAAAAAAGTCACAAAAATACATTGTTTTCGACTCGAATTCAGATCGTTCGGGTCTCTCTTGAATAGATCAATACGTACATTTAAACCTGACCATACACGAGCAGACTCGTTCGTCTGGATAAATGAACGGGTATGAACAAGGCTCTAGGTTCACTTGGACCCTGAGTATAGGTTCCTTGGAATATACTAGGGATCTAGTTTTGTTAAACGACCAAGTATGATTGTTAGGTACTTAGTCGCATGATTGCATTTTGTCTATATGTATTAGATAATTCCATACGACTCGTTTTCATAGACAAACCACTCAAGAAGTTTAACACCACGTGCTACTAAATCAACCGAGTATTGATCAATCTTTTTTGTATTTAGATAAATAATTACGTTTTCAGATTCAGAATGATTTCTTTTCTTTTTTATTTTGAGAAATAATCCCAAAAATCACAATGAACGAAAATCCAATAATAACGGCCATAGGATTAATAATATTTTAGGAAAATTATGAATAATATTTTTATACTTTAAACTCTTTTAAATTTTGTCAATAAAACTTTCAGTTTTTGGATAATCACCAGTTTTATAAATTTTTGGTACATAGCATTTTGCTATCTAAAACTTAACATTTATTATACTTTGAGAGAGAATAAAAAATTATATTTTATTTTCTCAAAACGTTGATTTATGAATAATAAAAATATATATTTCAAAAAATTATATAACTAGCAACATTATTCGAAATAGAAAAAATCATTGGACATAATCCTAAAAAATCTAAATACAGGAAAGCATTCAAAATTTTATCACAGATGAATTATATAATTCTAATTAAGTCCATTAATTAAGCGTTTAATTATTGAGGTATTATATAGTTTTTGTTTGTAGATAATGGATAACAACATGCCTTAATATATATTACTCTTGAGCGTTTAATCATTGATGTATTATATAATTTTTTGTTCATGGATAATGGATAATAACATGCCTTAATATATTACCTTTGAGAGAGATTTATTGAAAAATTATTCATTGTCATGTTCAAGTTATGATATGTTACGTGTTTGTTTTAATGAAAGGTACATAAACTTGTATAGGGCCAAGTACAAAGGCATATTCTTTTATATATATTTGTCATGATAGATTATTTTGTATTTTCTTTAATACATATTTTCTAAATAAAATTGTAATATACTGATTATAAAAAAAAACACTTATATCAAATTTTCAAGACCTAAGTCACATTATAAAAAAAGCACTTTAATATCTATTTAATAACGGAAATTTTAGACGTACTGGCGAAAAACGTTATTTTTAGCCACAACTACGCACGCGAAGTGCGTAGTTTCGCTTTTCGCATCTGAGTTCAAACTACGCTTTTGACAAGCGTAGTTGGAGAGCCCTCCTGAGCCGGTTGGAGCCGATGAAGATTTTTTAAAAATTAACTCCAACTACGCTATTGGAAAGTGTAGTTGAAGTGTTTTTTTAATTCAACTTTGGTAATGAGAACCAAAGTTGAAGTTCCTTTTTAAAATTAAAAATTAAAAAATTCACTCCAACTACGCATGCCAATAGCGTGGTTAGAGTTTTTTTTAAAAAATTTTAAATTCAACTTCAACTACGCTTACCATAAGCGTAGTTCATCGGCTCATGTCGGGTTCGCATCAGCTCCAACTATGCACGCCACAAACATAGTTAGATTTCGGAGGCGAAAAACGAAACCAAGCGTTTCGCGTGCGTAGTTTAGGTTACTAATAACGATTTTCGCCGGTAGACTTTAATAAAAGTTCTTAGATTTTCAAAACTTAAATATGATTAAACAAAATTATTATTAATTTATAAAATATTAAATAGAACATAAACTAGACTAGGAGAATCTCGTCCCAGATTGATAAGATTCCTATAATTATAATTAATAGTTTTAAATGTTCCATTGACTTACTTAATTTGCCTTTTCAGGAGCCAGAAAGGCAAACTCAGACATTGATGTTCAACCAATATATTAATACCAATAATATAAACTAATTATATAAATCAGAAAGAAAATATTAAACTTAGGTTATATGTTAATAAAATTGTCGATTCACATTATAACAAACGCATATTTTTGTTATCCACCAACAATTTAAATCATTAGTTTTAAACATTATAAAATATTCTGTAATTTATTAGTTAAAATACGATTTATCTGGTTTGCATGATAATCCATAGAATTCAAACAAATACATATTATTAGGTAATATATATATATATATATATATAGAGGGTGTGGTTCCCAGGAGAACACCCCTAACGTGAGAACATGAGAATAATCGTACACCATTGGATCGGATGTGAGTTTTAAGGGTTGAGATTTAGAGTAGATATAAAAAAATAATAATAACTCCGAATAATAATAATTAGGAATCCAACAATAACTACGAATAATCCACTCAACCAACAATAACTACGAATAATATATTAAACGATATGACACATTCGTAACAAAACTAATGATAATTATGAATCTGTTCTCATGTTCTCACGTTAGGGGGTGTTCTCATAGGATCTATATATATATATATATATATATATATATATATATATATATATATATATATATATATATATATATATATATATATATATATATATATATAGATATATAGTTGTTCTCATGAGAACAGGCTTATCGTG
>BSUD01000003.1:158117896-158167960 GCA_033239045.1 Fagopyrum esculentum | reverse complement strand
TATATATATATATATATATATATATATATATATATATATATATATATAGAGAGAGAGAGAGAGGGGTTAATGTTCAATTACAGTTTACTTTTTTCGGTACGGGTGTGCGGCTGACACGTGTCCAAAATTTTTTTTTATTTTTTTTTTCTTTTCAGAAACGATTGATTTTTTTTTCCAGAAACGAATGAAATTTTTTTTTTTTAACAATTCTCATATAATTCATAAACTATTACTTTTTAATATATTATATCAAATTATTTATAAATTAATCGTTTATATGTTATGAACTATTCAATTATAAGTCATGAACTATCTTTTTATAAGTTATGAACTATCATTTTATAAGTTTTGAACTATCATTTTCATTTATTTCTGAAAAGAAAAAAAAAAGGAGACACGTGTCAGCCGTACACGCAACCACATAACCGTATCGGAATAGTGAACCGTGCTTGAATAGTACCCTATATATACATATGTATATATAACATGAAAATCCGTACAAATCAGCAATTTTTTGTCCTTGAATCTATGTTGAAAATTTTGGCAAAGTTTGTCATTAAATCTTAGATTAGTTTATAACCCAAAATAACATAAATTTAAAGTTGCTAAATATTCAGATTTTATATTAATGGGAAGAAAAACTTACTAATAAACGCTTAACAAACTCATTTATAGAAGCACTATAACATCAAAGCTTGGACATTTGTGTTTATCAGGGAGCATAGAGATGGGGTTCGAGTGATTAGGGTTCAAAATCTGCGGAATCCTTACAAGGATGAAAACTCTAAGGACAGATTCAAGCAAATCATGAACAAGATCTACGCATGGAGTCTCGTCGACTATGAACGAGTCGTCATGCTCGACGCCGACAACCTTTTCTTGCAAAACACCGATGAACTCTTTCAGTGTGGACAATTCTGTGCAGTCTTCATCAACCCTTGCATCTTCCACACTGGCCTCTTCGTCTTGCAGGTAACTATAGACTCGTATTGTATTTACGGGTATATGACGAGTACCGCAAGCTTTGACATACTCGTGTTCAACTTGTTTGGATTCAAGTCAAGAGTTGAGACTAAGTTTTAGTGAGTTTAAAAATGTGTTCGTACTCTGCTCGT
This sequence comes from Fagopyrum esculentum, assembly GCA_033239045.1. Classification (NCBI taxonomy): domain Eukaryota; kingdom Viridiplantae; phylum Streptophyta; class Magnoliopsida; order Caryophyllales; family Polygonaceae; genus Fagopyrum; species Fagopyrum esculentum. The sequence continues at coordinate 158,166,845 of BSUD01000003.1, read as the reverse complement.
TTACTAACTGAACGGATTTGAGTCGAGTTCGGGCCGAGCTTGATCAATAACTTGACTTGTATAATAACCGAGATGAATTGAAGATTGACTCATCTATTCATCAGACGGTTGTTATAAGAGGCGAATGAGTTGAGTTTTGGTATGTCAAATTCAGTTTGTTTAGAATTGAGTCGAATTCGATCCTAGCGTAAATTTTATTCGATTTTAGAAATGTGTTCAAAGTTGAATCGTTTAGTAAGCAAACGAACTCGGGTCGAGCTGGACCGAGTAGTTCCTCCTAGCTATTGAGCCAGACTTTTATATATGTTCATGTTCAGCTCGTTTAAAGACGTGCTTGAGCCATGTTTTAGTTTTAATCGAGCTTAAAAATGTTCATACGCTCGGCTCATTTTGTAAGTAAACAAGCTCGAGCTTTAGAGCTCAACTCATATAACAACTCTACCTAAGATCAACTCATATAGTCATCATTAAGGTCGTTATTTGAGTTATATTAACTTGTTTACAAACGAGTCAACCTCAAACCTACCCTACATTTTAACCTAGTTTAAAAATATACCATATCTACCTTATTTAGCAAGTGAACGAGTTTCAACTGAGTTTTCTGAGTCGAACCCAATTGACCGATGAGTCGTGTTATTGTTGTACGTAGCCGTCTTTAGAGGTTTTCAAGGATATGCGACATGACCTAGATATTGGGAGGCCAAACTCCGATGGAGCTGATCAAGGTTTTATAGGAGGTTACTTCCCTAATTTGCTCGATATGCCAATGTTTCATCCTCCTATAAATGGAACCAAGCTTAATGGGACTTTTCGGCTTCCTTTAGGCTACCAAATGGATGCTTCTTACTATTGTAAGTACAACATCCTCTTAAACCTACGTGCATGATCATACCCTTACGTCTTATGTTTCTGATTTTGTTTGTTTCAATTCATCTTCGATCAAGATCTCAAACTCCGATGGAACGTTCCGTGTGGACCAAATAGCGTCATCACTTTCCCGAGTGCAGTGAACTTGAAGCCGTGGTATTGGTGGTCTTGGCCGGTTCTTCCTCTCGGCCTCTCATGGCATGAACGACGACATAGGACTCTAGGGTACGTATGGATATATAACTGAATATTGGTCTTTACTAGTTGAGATGTGTGTCCCACATCGATTACAGATAGACAACACGACAATATATGAGGTTGATAGGGGCAAGATACCCAATTGTTGACTTTATGTGTTGGACTTCTAACACATGCACGCTTCTAATGATGAGTTCATTGGACTTTCTCGTATACTAACTTTAAGAAACCGTTGTGTTGCAATAGGTATGAAGACGAGATGCCGATGGTGATAATGCAATCCGTGATCTACCTAGGACTCATAGTCGTGACACGGTTAACTCGCCATAGCCTCGCCAAGCTATGCTACCGACGTTCGGATAAAAGTGCATATATACTCAATGCAAGTATCAAACTCCTAGCCATATCCTCCATCTTTGTAGCCTACACAATACCATTCTTCTTGATACCGAAAACCATCCATCCTATAGTAGGTTGGAGTGTCTACCTTTTCGGTTGCTTAACACTTAACTCTATCGTCATATACGCGTTTGTCCTCCCATTTTCATCCGTGCTCACGCCTTGGTTGGGATTTCTCGCTGCGTTGCTAGTTTTGGGTAGTCCATGGTATCATGACGGGATTCAAAGGGTCTTGGCGATAGGTGGCTACGCGTGTTGTGTGTCTCCATTCATTTGGGTTGCGTTTGGTAGAGTTGTGACTTCCTTACAAGGATCCCTTGAGCGAGAGGCATTGCCGAGCAGGGGAAGTGAGACCGTGAAGAACAACCGGTCTCCAATTAGTTGTATTCGAGGTCTATTTCTCACTGGTTATTCCTCCTTGAGGAATATATTCACATAAATATTCAAGGGGACTTAGGAAGAGAGACTTGAATCGTATTGCAACTGAGTTGGATGTGAAAATACTTATCTGTCCCACATCGAATGTGAATATATATCGTATGTCCCACATCGAATTGCAACCAAGCTGGATATTTAAATGGAGGAAGTCTTCATTTGTGTTCTTGCATGCTTAGCCAAGTATACAAAAATGTAATGCAAATTGTATGTCCCACATCGAATGTGAATATATATCACGATCAATATGTATTGTATAAGTAAAATACTCCTTCTCCGAACATATTATAAACTTAAAGGACGGACATAAAAACAGTGTACGAGAGCAGTGGCAGAGCTAGGGGTAAGGGGGGACCACCATCCCGTTGACAATGGGATCTTCGCCATGGACCGGAACATGATCCAAAATCATTCACGCAGAAAGGAGCATAGAAACCTAAAAACAATCCGTGTCTTTTTGCAGCACATATAGTTCAATTTTTTAAAATAAAAAAACCCAACCAAATACAAAAAAAAATCTATATAACTATCCTAAACCCTACTCTAATTAATCAAATAAACTAAGCATTCAATTAGGATTGAAAGAATTGACGATATAGAACTGTTTCTTTTTCATCTTTAGACCCCTTGTACTTTACACCACACTGCCCAACCGAAAAAAAAAAGTTAAATACCAATTTCGACAGTAGGGGTCAATAAAAAACTTGCAGAGACGTCACATCCATACCCAATCAGAAGAACAGTGAGATGGGTGATGAATGAGCGGACGATTCAAAATATTTCAGAGGCGAATATATATGCTTTCTTCTCCATCTATTCTCCTCTCATTTATGGCATAAATTTGCTGCATTCCTCATTCTCTTTCATCCTCTAACGATCTAGTTGAAGAAAAAATTTTCGTAAGTTTTCATTTATGTATTCCAAATTTTTTAGTATATTACTGAGGTCGTTCGTTTGAATATAGGTTTACTCATGGTACTTGACATTTATGACATATATATTGTCATTTGAGAGTTGTTGGGTATGAATATATTCGGTGTCATATCATTTGTTATTTTGGAGTCATTGGGTATGAATATTTTTATTTTCAAATTTATTTGGTATATCTATTGTCATTTCAGAGTCATTGGGTACGAATATGTTCTTTGATATCTCCTTTGTTATGTTGGAGTCATTGGGTCTGAGTATGTTATTTAGGAGTGATTTTGTATGTGATTTTTTAGTGATTTGTTATGTCGGTTTGAGTTTTCATCATTTTTTCCTATGGAGTCATGGATATGATGATTTAGTAGTTTTGATGTTGATTGGGTATATATATTCTTGTTTGAGAGATACTGGGTATGAATATATTCGGTCGCATATCATTTGTTATTTCGGAGTTAGTGGGTATGAATATTTTTAATTTCATGTTTATTGGGTATATCTTTTGTTATTTCATAGTCATTGGATATGAATATGTTCGTTGGTATCTCCTTTGTTATGTTGGAGTCATTGAGTCTGAATATGTTATTTTGGAGTTATTGTGTATGTCATTTTTGAGTGATTTGTTATGTAGGAATGGTTTGCTAGTTTTTTTCTCATTGAGTGTGGTACTTTGTAGATGAATGAGTATAGTTGTGATGAATCAAGTCTGAACAACAATGATCTCAACTATTACGATTGACATTTTAGCCAACAATTTGCCATAACGAGGGATAAACTAGATGAAGAAAGACCCGCTCATATAATTTCAGATACTAGTCCCGTAACAACAATGATGATAAAGGATTTTGTCAAAGAGTTGAAGGACGAGAATATAAGTTTGGATGATGAGATTTCGCAATTGCAGTCTACAATTAGAGTCAAAGATGAAGAAATTTCTATCTTAAGGAGACAAGTTGAGAAACTGGAGAATGAGATTCTGGATAATGAGAATGCCCACTTTTGTAATGACTTGTCGCTAGAGATTCGAGTACTTGTGGTAGCTTTTGTTGGATCATTGTTAGGTGCTATTGTTTGTAGGAAGTTGCGGAAGTAAACTTTTAGGTATCACTTACAATTCGTGTTATGACTAAATTTTGATCTTGTATGATTTATATAATGTTTTGAGTATGTTTAATCGCTTGTTAGGTTATGCTCTCCATATCATTGATTTTGAAGGCGCTAATACTGTGTAGCCTTTCATGGGTGGTAAATTTTATATTGGGTATGGACACTTTATATAAGTCAAGGTAGCGGTTTTGTAATGGTAAAAAACGCTATATTCTTTTAAAAGTAACCAAACAAATAGCGAATTGTAGGATGTGACGGTTTGTAGAGGCTATGTAGTTGTTGGAACACACAATGGGATACTCCAACACACACTATCTACCCTGTTTGCCTCCACATATGCTTCAAAATCTTCACAACTATCAATAGTGAAAGGGTGTAAACATTCATTGATACTATTATTGTACGTTAATACAAGATTATGTTTTTTCATTGTCAATTTAAATCTTGATGCAATTAACCCTTTCAACGCATCTATTGTTGTCCCTTGTCTTATAATTATGTGCTTGCTTTGAATTTTTTCAACATAACTCCAAATATCATCCAAAGTGACCCAATCTCCCCCGGAGTAACATGTAAATTGTAAAGTATCCATACCTGAAACGAAAATGTTACATGTGTAAGTACATTTATGAACAAACGTGTAGATACCCAAAAGCATATTGCTAACCAAAGGTGTAGATACCTAAAAGCAGGTAGCTACCCAAACGTGTACATACCCAACAACCGGGTGTAATTCAATACCCAATAGCAAGTCTCCATAGATGTACAACTTACCCAATCACTGTTTTCAACCTTGCGTAAAACGTTTTCAACCTTCATCCACATGAAAAGAATCTACCGGAATATAAACTACAAATATTACTCCATTAAACCATGACAAACAGTAACCTTACCCAATAGTACTTGATGCCTCATTTTATCTTCTGATACGACAGTTTCAATGAATGAAGAAGAGTAGGATTTGTTATGTATGAAAGAAGAATGCCCAATTTTTCTGGAAAGGATAATTCGAAAATGGAAGATCTTTCATTTGTTGCAGGAAAGGGCGGTTTTGGAGGGAATTTAAAAATCATCATTGCTCTACAGAGGGGTCACATCGGCCGGCTACTTCATTCTGCAACTTTTTGCCCCTTGTACTTTATTCATTTTTCAGCATTATTTACAACAATATTTACATCAACCCAATTTGATAGATTAGGGGCTATTTTGCCAAAAGAAAAAGGTGGGGGTTAGAATACATAGTGTTACACTGTATTAGGGCTAATACACCAAAAACGCCATTAATTTTTCATTCAATCTGTCGCAATTTTAATATGTATGTATGAATTTTTTTTGTGATTTTATACTATAGTTTGTAGTAATGGACTACAATGCATCTAATTTGATTAATAAGTATGTTTTTTTATTTCTTATTTATAGTTGCTTTAAATACATATATTGAATGAAAATATTTTTTTTAGGACTCGTCCCGCCCTTGCTGACAAAACCCGCTGGCTACGCCACTGTACGAGAGTAAAGATGGCCAAAGACAACAGAGAACAGAATAGGACAGGCTGTCAGGCTAAACGATGACTCTACCTCGACATCTTCAAGCTGAGGATGAAGGCGACGGCTTCCAGATGAGAATGAACCACGACCGTTGCGGACAAGGGCGAAATCGGTGCACCCATTACTTGAACAGGTAAAAAATAAAGTGGGTCCCAGCAAATACAAAAAAAAATGCAATGAAAGTGGCAATGGCATAACTGTTATAAAGAGGGGCAACTGAGGTCAATTTTGGGCAGTGACTATTCATTGGAGTAACTCATGCTTTTAAAGTAGTACTAGTGTGGTCGCCCGTGCTATGCACGCGCGCCGTGACTTTAAACCGTACAATACATTAGAAACCATCGAACAAATTAACTATTACATTGGAATAAATTTGGTAACTATGTACAAGAAAGTTATAGTAGGAATCGTTCTTCAATCGACTTGCTCCCATTTAGTAGTTGTTTATGTTGTTCTTCAAATGCGAACTTGTTAAACCTATTAAATTTTATGCATGAACCTATTAAATTTTATGTTTGATGGTGTGAAGGAACAGTGGTTGCAGTGAAATGAGCAAATTGAAGAAATAGGTAGTAGTATGTGTGTTTTACAACCTGAATGTAACAACAAATCATACAATATAACCCAACTTCTTATAATTACACCTTAAGCAATTTGAAGCACAAGCATCATTGTTGTGTCTAGAATCCTCATTTCTTCCCACTCTTCTTCAGACCTGAGCCTCCCAATGCTCCTTTATGTGGCTTCGTCTTAAGTACCTTCAATGCCTAACAATCAAATAAAATAACAGTCAAATTTGAGAGAATGAGTATGGAAGTGTCACCAGCACTTGAGCAACCTACAAATACAATAACAGTCAAATTCATCACTACGAAAATACAACCCTAAAATGAATAATATGTGATTCACGTTTTACAACTGTCTACAAAGAAATCATAGCACAAAGTGAAACTGGTCAAGCAACTTACAACGTAAACAATACTAGATTAATAACACAAGAAAGAACAAGCAAGGCCAAAAAATAGCTTTACTTATAAGTTAAGAGCTCAACGAATTATAATAGTAGAATAAATGAAATCCAATTCAATAAAAAAGCTTACTGTCATTCAACATATTGGCCGTGAGTTTCTTCAAAAACAGAGAGCTCTGTTGAGAGGAGAAATAATGAAGTATCAGTGGGTGGAAGTAAATTCCATGGCCTCAAAATTCAATACTATGCATCATATCGACAAGGATGTCGAGTTGAACAATGTTGTAGTGGTTGACAAACCTTCATTTCCCCATATCCTAGGCCTGCAAATCAACATAACACATAGGGATGTTGCCTTTGAAAGTACAAGAAATTTGAAATGAAATTCTAAGAAAATAAGGAGAGGGTAAAATGTAAGAGCAGTTTTTTTAAACTTTTTTTCCCTATGATTAGCAATTAGCAACTCTACTATATTTAATGAATCAGCAAATTACATAAAATAGAAGGGAGCATCTTCAACATTCATGAATTATAGAAAAACATTTATTGATAAACTTTCTAAAGCAGGAATTTCCAACAACAGTAACAACATTAGACATACATTGAGCTGATGGTGTTTTACCAATATTGTTGTTGTATATAAAGAAAGCGGAACTTCTCTAGAAAAAAAATAAAGAAAGCGGAACTCTAGTAAATTTCATTTATATATATATATATATATATATATAATAACAAATGAGAACCTTTATTTTGAATGAGGTTTAACCAATTAGTAATTATGGTCGCATGTCAATCTGATAAGGAAGGCACAAAAATTATGTAGCATGCATTCCCAGAACAGCTGCAACTTTCCTCATACAGAGAGCTTTCATCACCCAAAAGAAAAAGTTGTTGCATCTTCAACAGGTAGAAGTGTATAAGAACGTGATCAATTAGCCAATGATTTGAGATCCTCCAAGTGAAAAGAGATGGATGAACGACATATACATGCTAGATGCATAAATTGGAAACTCCAAGAAAATGAAAATCAAATCCCAGAGACTCACAGAGCTTAACACGATCTAGACGATGCAAAAACGACAAGCACTCAAAGAATTCTGAAACATTTGCATTAAGAGGAAGGCAAATTTACACAGATCAATTCAAATGTCCACGTCTTACCTACTTAATTATGTCTAGATCGCTGCAAAAAAGCGAAGAAAGTTCCTCACGACTTCAACTACCTAGAGAGTAGGAACATCCAGAAAAACAAAATACAAAGATTAAGAAATCCAATTGTTCAAAGCAAGACTGCCAGGATCACATACTTGTGATGCTGAGAGGGATAACAGATTATTAACATGAGTAAACAACTTGCGATCTTCTTTTGATGTGTCCATAAGGCTCCACAAATCCATCAATGCCTAGCCCAACTAATGAAGCGGCAATCATAGGGGCGTCTTATTCAACAATGATAAGACCAAGGCCCTTGCTCGGATTTTCGTATAGATCTCTACTTTATTGAATATGACAGCAACATGGAGTATGTCTCACCTTGTCAAGACGTTTTTACTTTTCTTCCTCCAAGGACTCCACTGTGCTGCTAAGTTTGGTCATTATTTCATCACTTATATCCGTTGCTATTGCGCATAGCTCATTGAGGCTTAATTGGGTGAATTTTTGTGATGGTAATAGAAAAGTCTGTTTATATGAAATGGTATTCTTTACATCCACCATTTAAACACCCTTAGTCTGATTATACAATACAACTTCATTTAAAATATAAGACTATAATTTGTAATAAAAATGCAATAATAACCCTAAGGTTCTCATTTTTTATCTACAAGAAACATGTTTTTGTTTACAATATTTGACAGATTTTAAGTTTACAAAAAGTAATTGCACTTTTTATCTTCCCTGACAAATAATTTTCAAAATATATTTTCTAAATATTCAGGCGGTCTCTAAAGAATGAAATAAATAAATTTCAGCGAAGATGGGAATAGATGAGAGTAGATGACCTGTAGTATGGTCTTTTTATCCACAGACTCGAAATCATCTTTGATGGAAAGCAGCGCACCTGAAATCACTCCTGCAAAACGACATCGACAAATTTCAACGCCGTTATAAATCAACAAAATCACAACTCCACACCTGTAAACTTGAATCGAAAACCGATTTCACATTAAAGCCTCTCACTCACTTTCTTCTCGCTTGGATTTATATTTCTAGCAGCTCAAATTTCAAAATTTGCAACCAAATCAGCAAAAAACTGAAGATCGATTATCACTTCTATGAACAGTGAGACTAATCGATTTCAAAACTTGAATTGCATGTTTCGACCGAGATCTGAAATTAAGAGATCGAATCGGTATCATAACCGAAAAGAAGGCCGCCGATTTTAGCAGATAAGGCGAGCCGAAATACATACGGATTCTTCCATGCCAGAGAAAATTGAAATCACCCTAAGAAGCATCTAACAAATAAATGAAACATCCATCAGTAAAATTGTGAAGCAAAGAAGTGAAAACCTGGATAATAAAGGGAGATAAAAGAGAACACCATCACCGCTGCTTCCGCCGCCTCAAATTGAAACCCTAATTTGAACGAAAATTACCATTAGAAAATCGAAGCAAAGAAAAACAACGATAATACTCCATTAGAAAATCAAAGCATAAGAAAAGAAAAGTAAACCCGAGCTCACCAGGAAATCGCAGAAGGGAGGAAAACCTGAATGGGTAGATCAGCCCCAAAATCAAGGGGCGGAAAGATAAAATTGGCACAGGGCTCGCTGCAACCCGTTTAGAGCCCAACATCTTCATCTTCTTCAAATGAGGACGGTGCAGCGATGGGTCGAGTTCCGTCAACAACGTAAACCCTAACTCGTCCATAGACACTGCAACACAAATTGAAAGTGCTTTATGTGAGGCCATCGATTGCTTCGAGAGGAAGCTGAAAAGGAGAGAGGAGGGAGGAGAGACTAACACGTATGTGAGGAAGCTGAAAAGAAAAGAGGAGAGACTAACACGTGTATACTTAAAGGCTTGTCCCCCCAAAATTAAACACGTAGCCCACGTAATGACTGGAGTCCATGAACTGTTTAGGTAGTCCACGTAATTATTTTAATAAATCAAGGACAAAATAGTCATTAATCATGCACAAGGGTAAAATAGAAAACTTCATATTCATTGGGGAAACTCTCTCTTTCATTATAGTAAGGATATATATATATATATATATATATATATATATATATATATATATATATATATATATATATATATATATATATATATATATATATATATATATATATATATATATATATATATATATATATATATATTAGTTCAGACTAAAGATAGGGGTTTTATGGTATACCTGTGACTGAAAATGAAAATTTAAGTTTCATGATTTTGTTGAATGTTTTTTTCCCTAGTATTTTGAATAAATTTATATTTTTATGGAGTTGACTATAAACACTAATTTCTTCTCTTTTTTATTTTTGTGGGGTAAAAATCAAGCTTTTAAAATTCAGCACAAGTACACCAAAGCTATGAGATTCTCAATTATAAACATTCTACATTCTTTTTTTTTTCTTCTGGTGTACTTCTTTCAACTACCTATTCTACCTAAATTTGCAACATAACCAACAAGAGATTGGAGTAATCCAACTATGAAGAAATTGAAAATGAAATTTTGGTGACATTAACAACGAAATTTGATCTTATAGTCACATTGTGAAACAGATTGATGGGAAAATACATGTTAGGTAGGCTCCTTGTACCTTGGTTTATGTTTCTTATTTGACAAGTAAGATTCCATAGTATATCCGAAGAGCCCCCGATGGTAGGAAGAGTTGGTTGGGAAGGATTCATGAGAGAATACACCATTGACATATCTAGAGAGAATCCAAGTGAAGATGAACCAACTCGTGTAGCAAATAAATTCTAGCATAGGAAAAGAGTATTATTTCAAACATTGAAGCCCATCCTTGCATCAGTTGCAAGTTTCGTTGATAGGAACTACAAATATGAAAATTAAAAATATGAAATTTAACCCTTATAATGGTTGCAATATTAAAACAAATGAAGTACAAGATAGGGTGATATGATATTTGTGTTAACAACATTGATATTGATATGAAAATAGGCAAACAAATCAAAGACTTCATATCAAATAACTCTCAACCAGGGACAAGGTTACAAGCTCTATTAAATCATGGGCAAGAGTCCTGGGAATGGTCACTTCATCCACTGTGGCTGAAATGTTACACATTACAAATTCAAACTGAAGATGCTCTTCGTCTAGGGTATCATCAGATAACATGTGTTGCTCTGTCACTCTACTTACGTTTATGTTAGTTACATGTTCACACTCTTGAAAACAATCTTTGATTTCTTAGTTACACTAAATTCTGCACAAAACAACCTTTTATATAAAAAATTAAATTAAATGGAAAGGCATCAAAAGATAAAATATGTATAGATAAGAGTTGGTAATTAAGTTTATTATTGAGGAAATAATTGATATAATGCACAGTGCTTACAAGTTTAAGGACAATCCTTAGCCTTTCACTCTGCACATATGAAGCACAAATGTCATCCTATACATAAGCATATTATATAAACCATACAAGGACAGAACACTAAAACAATAGCTTGAAATGTAGGTTGGATTGGCTCATGTCTGTCATATTCAAGTCAAGGATTTCGGGACAATCCCAAACTAAAAAGTGTCCACATAGCATACAAACAAGCAGGCATAAATAATAATGGCAATGAGAGACAACATGCTGCAAAGACATTATGGAAGTGGTAAGACACAAAAGAAAATTTTAAAAATGATCATCCTTCAAGGTTCAATGGTAAACCTGCAAAGCAAAGCAGCCCTCACAAGAGGTCCACGTCCAGCTCCAACAACCATCAATACCTATTAACAGTTAACCAAACTATGTTATAAGAATTTCCACTGGTCAAAAAGACCTAGATAAAAAAAAATGCAAAGAATAAAGTGCAGAGGTGTCACAAAGCATGAAGTAGATGACTAGGGGGCTAGAAGGTGGTGTATATCTTCACTTACAGTAGAAATTCTTCATCAAAGACTTGAGGTTAGTTGGAGTATAGTATATATATATATATATATATATATATATATATATATATATATATATATATATATATATATATATATAACCTTGCTTTCTACTTGCCATGAACCAGGCGCTCCTGGTGGAGCTAATCCAACATAAGTTTCCTTTTGTGGGATGTTTTTGCTGCTTAAAAAATTGCAATCAAACAATAATAAAATGTGATATTGTAATACCCACAAGCCTTTGTGGTAGTAGATTAAAGAGACTAATGAGGGATAATTGGTACTTGTCAAAGACAAGCAATAGCCACTTACATTTTTTGCATTGATCAAATAATGAGAAGTCCTCTTGAAGCAGGGAACCAGTAGAGCTTGCTCACAATTTCATTCTCCATCGACAAATTAAACTCAAAAGGAGAAGATTTTTTTTCACCAATTCTTATGAGAAACTTCATGAAGTATAATAAAAATATAAAATCTTAATGCTTTTTCGGTCATTGTAGTGGGAACTACTCCGACAAAGAGCTTCACATAGTTCTTGTCAACCATTATAAACTTAATCAGCAAAAAAATCGGGAATTTGTCTCAACATTGACACGTTTTGCCTACATCTCATGCCTATTGAGTATTTATCATAAACTGCATCAAGCATCTAAATTTTGATGATTTCAATCCAAAATCATATGGGGTGTGAGAGAAATGATATCAAGGATCGAGAACGAGAATCAAGAGCAAAAAGAGGGTAAATGAAACGAAGATATCGGCAAGAGAGAAATAGAGAGGACCCGGATGTAAATGTATTAAGTTTTGGAAAGAATATCTTCTTTTGAGGAAATTCGTCAAACAGATGGTGTGCGAAAAGAAGGATAGATATAGTCCAAAGCATACATACTCCTCCTACTTCTCTCCGGTGATGGTGGGTCATCATCAAATTTAGATTGAATCCTGCATGTCAATCGAGAATATAGAAAACGAAGAGGTACGAAACAAATCTGCTTAGGTTTGCACACAACCTTACCCTTCAAGATTGTCTCTATAGCGAGATATTGAAGAACAACGGAGAGGTAGACGGGAGCACCAACACCAACATGCTCTACATATTTTCCAGCTTTGAGGAATCGAGCGATTCTACTGACCGTGAAAGAATAGATTTAAACTCGAAATCTGATTTATTATTCACAATGACAAGGTTACATATATAAAGAATAGCTGTAAAATACAAAAGGAAAAGACATAAATTGTGATATTACAATCTTTATGAAAAGTTAATATGTCCCCTCAAGTTGGCGCATGTATGTTTGAATGCCCAACTTGCGGAGTAAGTGATGAAATGGTTGATGGCCAAGTGTGTTGGTGAAGATGTCGGCTAAATTGTTGATGGAGCGGATGTGATGCATTTTGATTGTCCCATGTTGAACTTGATCTTGAATGATGTGGCAATCGACTTCAATGTGTTCGAGAGAAATCGAGTAATCGAAAGAGAGGAACGTTGTTTTTCTGATACCATGAAAGATTAGATTTAAACTCGAAATCTGATTTATTCACAATGGTGGCAAGGTTACATATATAAATAAGAGTTGTAAAATACAAAAGGAAAAGACATAAATTGTGATGTTACAATCTTTATCAAAAGGAAAGAGGATAAACATATATACAAAAACTTAATAGACCGGAAACTGAACACCGCCTTTAGAAGATAGAAACGTTGATTTGTTGATAAGTACTGTTTTGGGTTTATAAATCGGAATGGGAGAGGAGATTGAATTTAATTGAGGAATGAAGATTAGAGATGTAAGATTTGAGAGAGTTTGGACAATCTTCTTTGATCTTTCCCACGCCTTCACAATGGAAGAGGAGAAGGGAGATGGTGAAGAAGAGAGAGTCGACACGCAGATGACGAAGTCATGCAAAGATGCAGAACTTGATAAAATACGTGTAAAACCGAGGAACATGTCATCCAAGGAAAGAGGTACGGGCTGGTAAAATGGGAAAAACAGCAAGGGCAATTCCAGAAAGTAACAGGTTTAAGGGCAAAGACGGAAATTCCCTATTCATTGGGGAAGTCCACACACACACACACATATATATATATATATATTCATCTCTCGTAATCACTCTTCTCTAGACCACTGTGAAGACCCCATCCCGTTCCATCAAACCACCACAAAGTTCACCGGCAACCATCAAACCACCACAAAATTCACCGGCAACCATCAAACCACCACAAAGTTCACCGGCAACCTTATTCTTGATTGTACTCGTCCGATTGTTCCATATGCAACAACATCAAATGGCGATCTAGCATCTGCATTGACAACATTGAATGACAATCTAGATCATTGACGCTTTCTTGTTTCCATGATTCCTATGTTCTCCGTTGGTTCGACACCAACCACGTTAGCCCGTTGTGCCGATACGAGATGTCCGTTGAGTCTTATTGGTTCACCTCCTCATTTAGATACATATACATTTTTTCCTTTTTATTTTTTGGCTTGTGAACAAATGTAAAATGTACCGTCAATAAGTACAAAATGGAATGTCAAAAAGTGTAAGATGGATTGTAAAATAGAATGTACTACCAACAAATATTTTTTTGTTTAGTCAACAAGTGTAAAATGGATTGTACAAAAAATGTAAAATGAATTGTCAACAAGTACATTTTTTCTATTTTTTCAGACCGTCAACAACTGTAAAATGTATTGTCATAAGTGTAAAATATATTGTTAGCAAGTGTAAAATGAATCGTTAGAAGTGTCAAAAGAATTGCCAACAAACATGTTTTTTCATAGTTTTTTTTTGTATTGCTAACATGTGTAAAATGAATTGTCAAATTATTATTTTTTTCATTTATTGTTTGTATTGTTAACAAGTGTAAAATCGATTGTTAACAACCAATTAAATGGGTCACTAAAGTTATATTTTCATTGAATTATTTTATAAAAAAACACCTTATGTGCATTGCAAATCATATCCTTCATTGGTTATTTGTATAAATACAACACACTAAATATAAAATTCAAATAAAATACACACAAAAAAAAAGCAAAAAATCAACAAGATCTGCATAATTTCACTCGATAACGATTAAATTAACGACAGAGACAAAAACATACAAACCACAAATTTGGAAGTAACGATAGATACAAATGAAATGTACTCTCATGGCGGTCTTGTTGTTCTCTCTTTTGGCCGTGATCAATCCAATCGCATTGTATCTCCGTTTGCAATTTTTTTGATTTATTTTTTTTGAAAAATTAATTGTATTAAGAAAAGAATAATGTACATGAAGAGATTACGGGGACGAGGTTCAAAAGATCAAAGAAGAAGAACACATCGAGGGAGTAGGAGAAGAGGAATTAAGAAAGGTGGATTCCAAGCATTCTTGCCGTGGCCCAAGAATCAGGAGATCAATCCTTCTAGTAGTGAGCAAAATGGAGCTTAGTGTCACGTATAGCATCTCTAGCGCAATCGACGCTCTAGTCAAGGTATTGTTGTACACTTTGTTGTTCCTTGCCTTCAAAATAAAATAGATGAAGGAGCACAAGGAGAGAATTTAGATCAGTTAACCAACTAAATTTTCCATGCTTAATAGCCACCGACTAAGATGTCATTTGATTCTTACAATTGAAAATCCTTAAATTGGAAATTCATGTAATCTCTGGATCCTCTCTTTCTTCCTCGTACACTCCACTACCTCGTACAATCCAGCATAAATATTGATATATCTAGTTTGAATGTCACATGTTACAGATTTGGTTAAGATTCGAGGGGGTGGAGTCATCACTTACTCAATCGGTATAATATTTGTCTAGTTTGAACTGCTTGTCATCTGTTTGAATTTATACTATTTGGCCTAGTATAATAATTGGTCATTGTTCGCTCCAAACGGTGTGTGCAAGCTTTAAATTTATAACCCTAGACTTAAGCTTAAAACAAGGATGCGAACCCGCAGTGTACGGGTCAATCGTAGTAAAAGCAAGAAAATTCCAGGGGTCGATCACAGGGACTTAGTGAAACAAAGTCCAATACGGTATGCTAGTGTTGATGCTAACCACAAGAGCAAGTATACAATCAAAGATGAATAAGATGTCAAATAAGCAAACATGCAATTCTAGGGATTAAAGCATCTAGTTGTGGTTCCAACTCAAGATCTATAGATAAGTGGACAAAGCTGAGATATTTGCATGGGGAAGGTGTTTCTAAAGTGGAGTAGATCACCGGGTAAGTCTCACTACACACTAATCCCAAACCGTAACTCCTATTACCGGGTAAGTCTCAAGGAATTAAGATAAAGAACTATTGCCTCAAACTAACACACCATCTAAGGGAATAGAATCAACCTTTACCGGGTAAGTCTCAGGCTAACTCACAAAGATGGGATGGAAGCACACTCAAACCCCAATAAAGGACAAGCCTTTATTACCTACACTTATGATCGTTGGTATACAAACTAAGGAATTACCGGGTAAGTCTCATCCTAAGCTTGCTTTGAACCAGAAAGGTATAATAAGAATAGGATTTGGCAAACTCTAACACTTTAACTCTCAGTTAAGGATCGGACAAGCCACCTCGGTCAGCCAGTTTCCACCCCGGCCGAGATGTTCATCGACTGAACGAGATGCTTAGGGTTAAGGTTAAAGACTCGAACTTTCAGGATCCTACTGTGATTAAGATCATTCTATCATTGTTTTTCCCACAACCTTCAGCCAATCACCCTAGAATCACACAAGGAAATTAGCCACTCATCATCATAATGAAAGTATTAAATATATGGGAAGAAGGTGAATATTTGAACAAAGAAGAATTTAATGAAAACACTTCAATAACTGAATCAAATATCACACAAAAATCGTTCCTTGGATAATAATCCAACAAGACAAGACAACAAGGAAAGGAATTGAAGACAATCTTACAAAACCCTCCAAAAAGCTATAAAGCTATAGTCTTCAATCTTCCTTCAACCTTCAAAAAGGTTCTTCAAATCTCTCCCAAATTGGAGTAGGCTGCGGCTGCTGTGCTTGTATGTGGTGTATGCAGCCTCTCAGCATGATCGGATTTGTGGAAAATCCAATCCTTTTTATAGGAAAAATAAACCTCCAAAGATAATAAATCTTAAGAAGATATTATCCCATAAATATAGGTAAAATATATATTCTGCATATCTCCTTCCTTCTAGAAGCTCAGCCCAAAAATATAAGATCACTTTCCAATTTTAAAAGATCTCAGCCAAGAATAAAATATTCTCGCCGCGTCCTAGGTGTTCGCCTCGGTCGAGTCGGCGTCTCTGGATCGCCTCGGTCGAGATGAATCTCTGGTCAACCGAGGTGACTCATAACTGAATGTAGAATCTCTCAAAACTGGTCCAAAGTAAATCTTTAATCATGGCTATGCTTCCTGAAGGATTCCTTTTTGCTCCTCAATGTAGCTCCAAATGACTCTTGACTCCTTTTGCTCCTTTTCGATGCAAAACGTACCATATTACCTGCAATTACAACGAAACTAGGTGTAGACCTCGATTCTCGCAAAGGTAGATGAAATGGTAGTAAAATCACATAATGTACATACAAACATGCAGATTATGAAAGATAAAACGTCCAAACAAACCCCAAAATATAGACTATAATTCATGCTATCAAAATACCCCATACTTAGCCCTTGCTTGTCCCTAAGCAAGTTCCTCATATAGAAATCAAGATAGAATGGATTATAAGTCAAGAAAATCAATGAAAAGTCTTTCAAAAAATATTTTTATGGTGTGCAATTATCATAGATCACTCTAAGAGAGTACTTCCTGGAAATTAAAAACTCAATATGATCAAAACATTTTATAAATATAGGAAAGTTGTTCATCTTTGCATAAAATCATAGAATGCATAATAGATCATAATTATCAAAATTAATCATGTATAATCCGATTTAAACCGCTAAGTCAATCAACAAGCTCAAGGTCTCAAGGGCTTCCCAAAAGAAAGGTCAAGAAACGTGTAGGGTAGGGATGTATGTAAGGTAATGTGGTGCTAGAATCCGGGAAAAGGATGAACTTCACTTTCACTTTGACTTGCAACATCTTCCACCAATAAGCTTTGCTTATTTCACACTTTTTCTTTTTACTTTACTTTTTGGGATGCATGGACAGAGGTGCACAATAACCGAAGCCTAGGAAATCCGCAATCATCAATTTCTTGAGATGCGTCAAACCCTTGATGCACATACCATGACCCGTTAGGAATATCGCTCAATCCGACTTTGGCAAGACACAAACACCCGGCTATGTGAATGGTGCCGAGTTACTCATCTTCATGATTGACTTCCCCAAACCTATTATTGCTTTCTAACACTTTCACTTTCAGCCACTTCTCAACTTTTGACTTGCTTTCACCACTTTGCTTGCTTCCAAATTCCCGGATAGGTAAAGGGAGGCAATATGTATATGAGGGGCTAAGCATGATCAAGAAGAAGAAGAAGAAGAAGAATGAATTGCCTTGGTCTTTCCAAGAAGAACGTGAGAGAACTTATGCTGCGGTGTCAACCTTCAAATTCAACATAATTTGGATAAAAATAAAGTATTAAACATGCCAATAATTTCAAACAAAGCATTTAGCAACTTAAACATATCATAAAACATTTCAAACATATAAAGAATTTAAATCCAGTCGGTAAACAAAATCTTCACTGAGATCATATCCAGATAAGTAACACAAAAATCGTTTTCGAAAACTCTCAGTTAACCCACCTCGGTCGAGATGTTCTTGGTTCAACCGAGGTGAAACACCTCGTTTTGCCAGAACTGTCCCGGTCGAGGTCAAAAAATTTTTTTAAAACCATTTTTTTTTCGGTTTCGACGTTTTTCTCAATCAAATAACCTATAAGTATGCATGCAATCTCAGATAAACATATAAATGCAAAAGTGAAGCATGAATATGAAAATATCCGGTAAATAATACATCATAAGTCAAATAAGTCAGATAATACATCAACTACCCCATACTTGAGACACACTGTCCCAGTGGGTGTAAATAAAGTCTGAAAGAAAGGAGGACTCACCGGATAAAGAGCCGAACTGCATAAAAATAAAATAAATAAAATCCTGCAGCTCCTCAGAAGTCCTGATCCGGTGGTGGTGGTGGCATGTACGGGTACAAAGTAGGGTCATAGGGATAGCCCATGACATGCTGGAACTGTAGCTGAGCCATCATGTGCTGATGATGCTGTCGCTCCTGCATCTCCCGGATATCCAAAGAAAGTGCAGCATAAGTGTCGATAACCTGATCTGTCAGGTCATCAATCCGGCGGTGTGCTGCTCTGTCCCTAACCCTCTGCCTCCTGCGCCTAGCGGGCCTAACTGGAGAAGTCTCAGCCGGCGCTGGCTCAGTGTCCTCCTCGTCCTCATCAAGATCAATAATGGGAGGCGCGCTCGTCCCAGCAGTGTCTGTCCCTGTGTCCATCGGGACGCCGCCTCCTCTCTCATCAACCGTCTCGTCGTCATCCTCCTCATCAGCCTCCTCAACCTCCTCAGTAGCTGCAGCTGCTCCCTCTCTGTAGTCCTCCATCAGCGGGGCCCATGCTGTCTGCCAAAAATGTGGGTCGAAGACCGAAAACTGTGCAGACCATCTGATGCCCTGAGGCGCTGTCCGCTCCCAAGGCATAGCAACGTAGGGTGTAGTCAACCCACGAGGAACAAGAATCCGCCTCGTGATCATCTCCTGCAGACCCAGCGGCTTCGGAGCCGCAACCATGGTACACCTACTCAAATCCATATCCTGATACCTAGCGATATGGGTCACTATACCTCCGCAGCAAATATCACCCTTCCCTTTGGCCTTGATCCTGTGCAGATCCTCTGCCAGCATCAAGCCAAAGTCAGGGTATCCTCCCGTGACCATGCAGTATAGGGAGAAAAGCTCCCCCTGTCGGACCTTCTGGGGCGTCTCAGTACGCGCCAGAAGCATCTCACTGAAAACCCTGTGCACTAGTCTGAAGGATAAATGGTAAATAAGCTTCGCCCTGGAATCACCAGGGCGCCACCTGTCTGCATGACTCGTAATGTGGGCAATCTGACCCCAGAACTCTCTAGCTACAGCTCGGGTCGGGAAATCTACAGCGGTGGGGGTAGGGAAGCCAAAAATATCTCTCCAGTGGGCAAGAGGTACTATGTAGTTCCGGTTCATCAACCGGTACTTCACAGCCCCCTCTGTGGGGAGGTAAGTGAAGGAACTGACGAACTCGAGGGTAGGCTCGAGGTAAGCTGGGGCTCGGATCTCAGAAAACTGATCCAGCCCGACTGTGGCGATCATCCTGCTAAGCTCTCCATCTACATGGAGACAGTCAAAGGCAGAAACGTCCAGAAATCTAGGAGCGATAACTGGACGACTAGAAATGCGGTCATAATCTACCCGGTGTCTCTCATGGATCACCGGGATAGAAGGTCGGGATGAGGAAGAAGAAGGGGAAGGAGAGGATCTATCTCTAAGGGCCAGTAATCTATCTGAACTCATCTTCACAAATCAATCTGTCAGACCACCTCGGTTGACTGACAACCCTCAGAAATCACCTCGGTCGAGGTGCAGACCGACTGGACCGAGGCGTACAGTTCGAATTTCCAAATCTCAGATTTCCAGTTCTTTTCCCCCCAAAATCACTACAATTGCTTCCTAAGGGGTACTTATGCCTTTTCTCAACAAAAACAAGGGCAACCAAAGCCCAAATAGCAGAAAACAAGCGAGTTAGGTTTTCGAACTTTTTACCTCGTTTTGGTCGAAAAGCTCAAATTTCTTGCAGATCTGTGGTTGCAATCGACTCCTCTTCCCTTTAATTGCAGTTTCGGAACAGAAATCGTCGGAAAAGAGCGAGAAATGAGGGAGCGAGGCGATTCTGTGCGCCGCGGTCGAAACGAAGTAAAAAAATGAAAAGTAATTTTTTTCCCTTTTTATACTGTTACTGGATCTGCTGTCACCTCGGTCGAGATGGTCTCGACTGGACCGAGGTGGTACGGACCGAGGCGGTTCTGCAGAAACCCTAGTCGCCTCGGTTGCTTCAAGAATCAACTCGGTCGAGGTGTTCTGACAGTGACCGAGGTGCCTCTTTCTTCTCAGAATCTCGAACTTCTCCCTTTCCTGGAGTGCTCCTTCCTGTTATCTGTCCAGAACGCCAAAAACAAAGCAAAGCAAAGCAAAAACAAAAACTATCTAAACTAGACTAGAAAACGGGAAAGAAAGCAATACCTTGGGTTGCCTCCCAAGAAGCGCTTGATTTAAGGTCGCTAGCTGGACCATGATGCGTCTCAAACGAGGTAGGAGGTTCCCTCACCCCATACTTCACCTCCATCGTGGGGTGAAGTAAGTAAGTCCATCAAACGCTCCAAAACGTGCAAGTGCTCGTCGGGGAATGAATCGTCTATGGGTGGGCTATCCGTCTCGCGGGAGGATTCCGGTAACCGGCTGAGGTGATCCGCAACTGAATTCTCGGATCCCTTCTTATCGCGGATCTCTAGGTCAAATTCCTGGAGCAAGAGAATCCATCGAATAAGGCGCGGCTTTGCATCTTTTTTAGCCAACAAGTAACGAATGGCTGCGTGGTCGGTGTAGACAATGACTTTCGCCCCTACTAGATAGGAACGAAACTTCTCGAAAGCATATACAACCGCCAATAACTCCTTCTCAGTGGTAGCGTAGTTGCGTTGTGCTACATCTAGCGTCTTGCTAGCATTGTAAATGGCGGTGGTCCGTCCATCCTTCTTTTGCCCAAGCACCGCTCCTACGGCTACATCGCTAGCGTCACACATGACCTCAAAGGGCAAGGTCCAGTCAGGAGGTTGGATAATGTGAGCGGAGATCAACGCTTCCTTAATCCTGTAAAAAGCATCAAGACACTCCTGCGAAAACTCAAAAACAACATCTTTATTCAAGAGGTTAGTTAGAGGTTTAGAAATCTTGGAGAAGTCCTTGATGAATCTCCTATAGAAACCTGCATGCCCGAGAAAACTCCTCACACCCTTAACAGAACAAGGAGGAGGGAGTTTCTCAATAGTCTCGATCTTAGCTCGATCGACCTCAATACCTCGATTAGAAACGAGGTGTCCTAGCACAATGCCTTCATTAACCATAAAATGACACTTTTCCCAATTCAAAACAAGGTTAGTGTCCTCACATCTTTTAAGCACTAGAGAAAGGTTAGATAGGCAATCATCAAATGAGGAACCATATACAGAAAAATCATCCATGAATACCTCCATGATCTCCTCTATGTACTCGGAGAAGATGGCCATCATGCATCGCTGGAAGGTAGCGGGTGCATTGCACAATCCGAATGGCATCCTCCGATAGGCAAACGTCCCCCAAGGACATGTGAAAGTGGTCTTCTCCTGATCATCCGGATGGATAGGAATCTGGAAGAATCCACTATAGCCGTCCAAGTAGCAAAAGTGTGAATGCTGGGCCAACCGTTCGAGCATTTGATCAATGAAGGGGAGCGGAAAATGATCTTTCCTAGTAGCCGTGTTCAGCTTCCTATAGTCGATGCAAACTCTCCAGCCCGTAACGGTCCTTGTTGGGATCAACTCGTTGTTCTTATTCGTCACAACGGTCATCCCTCCTTTCTTCGGGACGACATGCACCGGGCTAACCCACTTGCTGTCCGAGATAGGATAAATAATACCTGCATCCAACAACTTAAGAACTTCCTTCTTCACAACCTCTTTCATGATCGGATTTAACCGTCTTTGAGGTTCCCGTGAAGTCTTATGATTATCTTCCATTAGAATTCTCAAGTGACTAGGGAGTTGTTTAAGCTCCACAACTGGGGGTGCTTTCTGGGAGGGATCTGTGCTTCCTCTTTCCAGTGGAGTGGTGTCAGGAACTGGACTATGTGCAGTCTCAGTTTGAATCGTCTCTCTGCCGATCTCGGTCGAGGCGCAAAGGCGTTGACCGAGGTGTTCTTCAGACGCCTCGCTCAGTCCAGAAAGTGCCTCGGTCGAGGTACTGCTACTGGATCCGAGGCTGGAAATCTTCGTTTCCTGGATCAGCTTCTCAGTCATGGCTCCTGGATCTTCTTCCAGTGCCTTCAGGCTCCGTATATCTGCATCACAAGAAGCATCTATACCTTCCTCCATTAAACTGAAGCTAATAACTCTTTCGAGTGGATCATTAATAAGGATAGAGCTCACCAATTCTCTTGATTCCTCTTCATCGTAGATGTTGAAGATATCATCAGTTATTTGCTCCCCTTTCATGGCTGCAAGTAGTGCGAACTCCACCTCATCGCCACCAACGTTGAATTTCAACTTGGCGTTCTTGCAATCCACATTGCAACCCGAAGTTGCTAGAAATGGCCTCCCGAGAATGATAGGAACAGGATAATCTGCGGGAATGTCAAGTACGACAAAATCTATGGGTAGATAGAAGTTACCTAACTTGACCGGAACGTCTTCCAAAATGCCCACGGGATGGGTGATGGAGCGATCCGCCATGTAAAGTCGAATCTTGACCGGCTTGGGCTCTCCAAGACCGATCTTAATGCATAGCTCCAGCGGAATGATGCTCACGCTGGCTCCTAGATCACATAGGGCTTCACAAGTGACATCCCCAACTTGAATGGGAATGCAAAATGAGCCGGGATCTCTCAACTTAGGTGGCATCTTCTCCTTCATGATCTTTATAAGCTCCGAAGACTTAGATGTCATCCTAACTTCACCAACATCCTCCAGCTTCCTCTTCCTTGATAGGATTTCTTTTAAGAACTTCCCGTAGGCGGGCATACCTAAAATAGCATCAAGGAAAGGGATATTAATATGGAGCTTATTCATCAAGTCAAGGAACTTACCAAAGTGCTTGTCAAGATGTGCTCTGGCTCTGGACTGGGGAAATGGAAGTGGTGGTTTATATGCAGGAGGTGGAACATAGGCTTCAGTTGTTCCTCCTGCTTTCTGTTGCACCGCCTCGGTTGGCATCTCGGTCGAGGTGTTCTTCGACTGGAGCTGGACCGAGGTGGTCTGCGTCGAGCGAGGTACTGGATCTGTGGTTTTGAGTCCACTCCTCGTCGTGATGGCCATGCACTGGCCCTTAGGGTTAGTTTCCGTCTTTGCTGGAAGCTTCCCTGGATCTCTTGGCGCTTCATTCGCCCTATTAGCAAGTTGTTGTTCGAAGGACTTTTGGGCCCTCGAAAATGAAGTCATAGAATTCTCCATAGCACTAAGCTTGATCAAGATTGCCTCCAGGACTGCGTCCTTCTTTTCCGGCTGAGACGAACTTGATCCTTGCCCTTGGCTCTTCAATGGAGTAGAAGAAGAAGAAGGAGGAGAGAGGAAAGGGTTAGAGGAATCATTAGAGTTGGAGTTTGAATAATTGTTACCGTTGTTTTGGTTATTATTCGCTCTCCAATTGTTGCTATTGGATCCTCTATTGTTGTTGTAGTTGTTGTTTTGGGGTCCGTTGTTGTTGTTACGGTACCCGTTCTTGTTGTAGTTGTTGTTGTTCCTTTGCCCTTGCTCTTCCTTCTTAGTTTGAGCCATCAATAGCTCCTTCAATTGCTTCACGTCGTTCTTCAAGGACGTGAATTGGTTGTTGTTGGTTTGAGTCTCTTGAAAGTTGACTCTTTTAACTCCACCTTCGGCTCCTTGGTGGGTATACTTCTCCATGTGCAAGGCTTGCTTCTCGATGAAATCCCAAGCCTCGTCAACCGCCATATCCATAAATGTGCCGGCGGAGAGTAGTTGGAGATTAAACTGGGTGTTTCCGTCCAGCCCTTTGAAGTAGATCTCCAACAACTCGATCTTTGGAATCCCATGATGTGGGCAATCCAAAAGGATATCTTTGAACCGCTCCCATGATTTGGACAAATTCTCCTTGTCCTTCATGATGAAAGCATTGATCTTCCCTCTCATTTCAGCAGTCTTTGAGGGGGGAAAGAATTTAGTCAAGAATTCCGTAGTCATCTCTTCCCATGTGCTGATCTTTCCTGCAGGAAGAGATTGATACCAAGTAAGAGCTCTATCTTTAAGAGAAAAGTAGAAAGGTCTTAGCTTGTAGTTGTTATTTTCAATTCTGGGAGGTCGCAAGGTCTCCATCAAGATCTCGTAGTTTTGAAGATGTTGATGCGGCGACTCCTTCTCTAGCCCTCCGAATTGACATTGGCGAATCATCGCTAGAACTTGTGGTCGAAGTTCGTAGTCATGGTCCGCTGGATCTCCTAGGTTCACTCCTGGACGCCTCAGCTGTTGATTAGGGTCCATCCTTTGACCTAGGGTTTGTGGAATTCCTGCAAGAAGAACATCTCGGACTGGCATCTGAAGTGGTTGCACATCGGCCGGGGCGTTAGGAACTGGGACCTGCCTCGGTCGAGGATCAATTACTGGATCCTGCATCGGTCGAGGTTGAATCTGGTTCCGAATTGCTGCAATCTCAGCTTCGATTGCTGCATTCCTGGCCTGATTCTCTTCTTTTTCCTGCCTCAGCTCTTCTTTACTGAGACGTAGCTGCTCCTGCGTCTCTCTCAATAGGGCCAAAAGATCGTGATCGTCTTGTTGGGCCATCTTCGCTTCTCTTAAGCGTCGTTTGTATGTCTTTTCTGGTTCGGGATCGTAAGGAACGATTTCCTTCCCAGTGCGGGTTCTTCGCATATACCTAAGAAAGAACCTGCAAAAGTCACTCAAGTAGAGTGGTAAGACAACACGGGGCAAATGCCCCAAGAGCAAACCGTACCGGCTCGGTCTAGACCAAGTCCCCGGCAACGGCGCCAAAAACTTGTTCGCTCCAAACGGTGTGTGCAAGCTTTAAATTTATAACCCTAGACTTAAGCTTAAAACAAGGATGCGAACCCGCAGTGTACGGGTCAATCGTAGTAAAAGCAAGAAAATTCCAGGGGTCGATCACAGGGACTTAGTGAAACAAAGTCCAATACGGTATGCTAGTGTTGATGCTAACCACAAGAGCAAGTATACAATCAAAGATGAATAAGATGTCAAATAAGCAAACATGCAATTCTAGGGATTAAAGCATCTAGCTGTGGTTCCAACTCAAGATCTATAGATAAGCGGACAAAGCTGAGATTTTTTGCATGGGGAAGGTGTTTCTAAAGTGGAGTAGATCACCGGGTAAGTCTCACTACACACTAATCCCAAACCGTAACTCCTATTACCGGGTAAGTCTCAAGGAATTAAGATAAAGAACTATTGCCTCAAACTAACACACCATCTAAGGGAATAGAATCAACCTTTACCGGGTAAGTCTCAGGCTAACTCACAAAGATGGGATGGAAGCACACTCAAACCCCAATAAAGGACAAACCTTTATTACCTACACTTATGATCGTTGGTACACAAACTAAGGAATTACCGGGTAAGTCTCATCCTAAGCTTGCTTTGAACCAGAAAGGTGTAATAAGAATAGGATTTGGCAAACTCTAACACTTAACTCTCAGTTTGGGGTCGGATAAGTCACCTCGGTCAGAAGAATTCCACCCCGGCCGAGATGTTCATCAACCGAACGAGATGCTTAGGGTTAAGGTTAAAGACTCGAGCTTTCAGGATCCTACTGTGATTAAGATCATTCTATCATTGTTTTTCCCACAACCTTCAGCCAATCACCCTAGAATCACACAAGGAAATTAGCCACTCATCATCATAATGAAAGTATTAAATATATGGGAAGAAGGTGAATATTTGAATAAAGAAGAATTTAATGAAAACACTTCAATAACTGAATCAAATATCACACAAAATCGTTCCTTGGATAATGATCCAATAAGACAAGACAACAAGGAAAGGAATTGAAGACAATCTTACAAAACCCTCCAAAAAGCTATAAAGCTATAGTCTTCAATCTTCCTTCAACCTTCAAAAAGGTTCTTCAACTCTCTC
This sequence comes from Fagopyrum esculentum, assembly GCA_033239045.1. NCBI lineage: Eukaryota > Viridiplantae > Streptophyta > Magnoliopsida > Caryophyllales > Polygonaceae > Fagopyrum > Fagopyrum esculentum. The sequence continues at coordinate 158,140,476 of BSUD01000003.1, read as the reverse complement.
CCAAATTGGAGTAGGATGCGGCTGCTGCGCTGATAGCGGGTGTATGCAGCCTGTATTTCGGTGTAAGCGGGGTTCTCGAATTGTGGAAATCCAACCCTTTTTATAGGAAAAATAAACCTCCAAAGATAATAAATCTTAAGAAGATATATTCCCATAAAAATAGGTAAAATATATGATTCTGCATATCTCCTTCCTTCTAGAAGCTCAGCCCAAAAATATAAGATCACTTTCCAATTTTAAAAGATCTCAGCCAAGAATAAAATATTCTCGCCGCGTCCTAGGTGTTCGCCTCGGTCGAGTCGGCGTCTCTGGATCGCCTCGGTCGAGATGAATCTCTGGTCAACCGAGGTGATCATAACTGAGTGTAGAATCTCTCAAAACTGGTCCAAAGTAAATCTTTAATCCATGGTTGTGCTTCCTGAATGTAGCTCCAAATGACTCTTGACTCCTTTTGCTCCTTTTTGATGCAATACGTACCATATTACCTGCAATTACAACGAAACTAGGTGTAGACCTCGATTCTCGCAAAGGTAGATGAAATGGTAGTAAAATCACATAATGTACATACAAACATGCAGATTATGAAAGATAAAACGTCCAAACAAACCCCAAAATATAGACTATAATTCATGCTATCAGTGTCCTAGCACAATGCCTTCGTTAACCATAAAATGACACTTCTCCCAATTCAAAACAAGGTTAGTGTCTTCACATCTTGTAAGCACTAGAGAAAGGTTAGATAGGCAATCATCAAAAGAGGAACCATATACAGAAAAATCATCCATAAATACCTCCATGATCTCCTCTATGTACTCGGAAAAGATAGCCATCATGCATCGCTGGAAGGTAGCTGGTGCATTGCACAATCCAAATGGCATCCTCCGATAGGCAAACGTCCCCCATGGACAAGTGAAAGTGGTCTTCTCCTGATCATCCGGATGGATAGGAATCTGGAAGAATCCACTATAGCCGTCCAAGTAGCAAAAGTGTGAATGCTGGGCCAACCGTTCGAGCATTTGATCAATGAAGGGAAGCGGAAAATGATCCTTCCGAGTAGCCGTGTTCAGCTTCCTATAGTCGATGCAAACTCTCCAGCCCGTAACGGTCCTTGTTGGGATCAACTCGTTGTTCTTATTCGTCACAACGGTCATCCCTCCTTTCTTCGGGACGACATGCACCGGGCTAACCCACTTGCTGTCCGAGATAGGATAAATAATACCTGCATCCAACAACTTAAGAACTTCCTTCTTCACAACCTCTTTCATGATCGGATTTAACCGTCTTTGAGGTTCCCGTGAAGTCTTATGATTATCTTCCATTAGAATTCTATGCATGCAGAAAGAAGGGTTAATGCCAATAAGATCGTCCGTGGTGTAGCCTATGGCTTTCCGATGCTTTCTCAGGACATGCATTAGCTTAGATAATTCAGAATCGGAGAGGGAAGCACTAGCAATAACGGGATAAGTAGAATCCGGCCCAAGAAAGATATACCTCAAGTGATTAGGGAGTTGTTTAAGCTCCACAACTGGGGGTGCTTTCTGGGAGGGATCTGTGCTTCCTCTTTCCAGTGGAGTGGTGTCAGAAATTGGACTATGTGCAGTCTCAGTTTGAATCTTCTCTCTGTCGACCTCGGTCGAGGCACAAAGGCGTTGACCGAGGTGTTCTTCAGACGCCTCGCTCAGTCCAGAAAGTGCCTCGGTCGAGGTACTGCTACTGGATCCGAGGCTGGAAATCTTCGTTTCCTGGATCAGCTTCTCAGTCATGGCTCCTGGATCTTCTTCCAGTGCCTTCAGGCTCCGTATATCTGCATCACAAGAAGCATCTATACCTTCCTCCATTAAACTGAAGCTAATAACTCTTTCGAGTGGATCATTAATAAGGATAGAGCTCACCAATTCTCTTGATTCTTCTTCATCGTAGATGTTGAAGATATCATCAGTTAGTTGCTCCCCCTTCATGGCTGCAAGTAGTGCGAACTCCACCTCATCGCCACCAACGTTGAATTTCAACTTGGCGTTCTTGCAATCCACATTGCAACCCGAAGTTGCTAGAAATGGCCTCCCGAGAATGATAGGAACAGGATAATCTGCGGGAATGTCAAGTACGACAAAATCTATGGGTAGATAGAAGTTACCTAACTTGACCGGAACGTCTTCCAAAATGCCCACGGGATGGGTGATGGAGCGATCCGCCATGTAAAGTCGAATCTTGACCGGCTTGGGTTCTCCAAGACCGATCTTAATGCATAGCTCCAGCGGAATGATGCTCACGCTGGCTCCTAGATCACATAGGGCTTCACAAGTGACATCCCCAACTTGAATGGGAATGCAAAATGAGCCGGGATCTCTCAACTTAGGTGGCATCTTCTCCTTCATGATCTTTATAAGCTCCGAAGACTTAGATGTCATCCTAACTTCACCAACATCCTCCAGCTTCCTCTTCCTTGATAGGATCTCCTTTAAGAACTTCCCGTAGGCGGGCATACCTAAAATAGCATCAAGGAAAGGGATATTAATATGGAGCTTATTCATCAAGTCAAGGAACTTACCAAAGTGCTTGTCAAGATGTGCTCTGGCTCTGGACTGGGGAAATGGAAGTGGTGGTTTATATGCAGGAGGTGGAACATAGGCTTCAGTTGTTCCTCCTGCTTTCTGTTGCACCGCCTCGGTTGGCATCTCGGTCGAGGGGTTCTTCGACTGGATCTGGACCGAGGTGGTCTGCGTCGAGCGAGGTACTGGATCTGTGGTTTTGAGTCCACTCCTCGTCGTGATGGCCATGCACTGGCCCTTAGGGTTAGTTTCCGTCTTTGCTGGAAGCTTCCCTGGATCTCTTGGCGCTTCATTCGCCCTATTAGCAAGTTGTTGTTCGAAGGACTTTTGGGCCCTCGAAAATGAAGTCATAGAATTCTCCATAGCACTAAGCTTGATCAAGATTGCCTCCAGGACTGCGTCCTTCTTTTCCGGCTGAGACGAACTTGATCCTTGCCCTTGGCTCTTCAATGGAGTAGAAGAAGAAGAAGGAGAAGAGAGGAAAGGGTTAGAGGAATCATTAGAGTTGGAGTTTGAATGATTGTTACCGTTGTTTTGGTTATTCGCCCTCCAATTGTTGCTATTGGATCCTCTATTGTTGTTGTAGTTGTTGTTTCGGGGTCCGTTGTTGTTGTTACGGTACCCGTTATTGTTGTTGTTCCTTTGCCCTTGCTCTTCCTTCTTAGTTTGAGCCATCAATAGCTCCTTCAATTGCTTCACGTCGTTCTTCAAGGACGTGAGTTGGTTGTTGTTGGGTTGAGTCTCTTGAAAGTTGACTCTTTTAACTCCACCTTCAGCTCCTTGGTGGGTATACTTCTCCATATGTAAGGCTTGCTTCTCAATGAAATCCCAAGCCTCGTCAACCGCCATATCCATGAATGTACCGGCGGAGAGTAGTTGGAGATTAAACTGGGTGTTTCCGTCCAGTCCTTTGAAGTAGATCTCCAACAACTCGATCTTTGGAATCCCATGATGTGGGCAATCCAAAAGGATATCCTTGAACCGCTCCCATGATTTGGACAAACTCTCCTTGTCCTTCATGATGAAAGCATTGATCTTCCCTCTCATTTCAGCAGTCTTTGAGGGGGGGAAGAATTTAGTCAAGAATTCCGTAGTCATCTCTTCCCATGTGCTGATCTTTCCTGCAGGAAGAGATTGATACCAAGTAAGAGCTCTATCTTTAAGAGAAAAGTAGAAAGGTCTTAGCTTGTAGTTGTTATTTTCAATTCTGGGAGGTCGCAAGGTCTCCATCAAGATCTCGTAGTTTTGAAGATGTTGATGCGGCGACTCCTTCTCTAGCCCTCCGAATTGACATTGGCGAATCATCGCTAGAACTTGTGGTCGAAGTTCGTAGTCATGGTCCGCTGGATCTCCTAGGTTCACTCCTGGACGCCTCAGTTGTTGATTAGGGTCCATCCTTTGACCTAGGGTTTGTGGAATTCCTGCAAGAAGAACATCTCGGACTGGCATCCGAAGTGGATGCACATCGGCCGGGGCGTCAGGAACTGGGACCTGCCTTGGTCGAGGATCAATTACTGGATCCTGCATCGGTCGAGGTTGAATCTGGTTCCGAATTGCTGCAATCTCAGCTTCGATTGCTGCATTCCTGGCCTGATTCTCTTCTTTTTCCTGCCTTAGTTCTTCTTTACTGAGACGTAGTTGCTCCTGCGTCTCTCTCAATTGGGCCAAAAGATCGTGATCGTCTTGTTGGGCCATCTTCGCTTCTCTTAAGCGTCGTTTGTATGTCTTTTCCGGTTCGGGATCGTAAGGAACGATTTCCTTTCCAGTGCGGGTTCTTCGCATATACCTAAGAAAGAACCTGCAAAAGTCACTCAAGTAGAGTGGTAAGACAACACGGGGCAAATGCCCCAAGAGCAAACCGTACCGGCTCGGTCTAGACCAAGTCCCCGGCAACGGCGCCAAAAACTTGTTCGCTCCAAACGGTGTGTGCAAGCTTTAAATTTATAACCCTAGACTTAAGCTTAAAACAAGGATGCGAACCCGCAGTGTACGGGTCAATCGTAGTAAAAGCAAGAAAATTCCAGGGGTCGATCACAGGGACTTAGTGAAACAAAGTCAACACGGTATACTACGTTAATTCTAACCACAAGAGCGATTAACACAATCAAAGATGAATAAGATGTCAAATAAGCAAACATGCAATTCTAGGGATTAAAGCATCAAGTTGTGGTTCCAACTCAAGATCTATAGATAAGCGGACAAAGCTGAGATTTTTGCATGGGGAAGGTGTTTCTAAAGTGGAGTAGATCACCGGGTAAGTCTCACTACACACTAATCCTAAACCATAACTCCTATTACCGGGTAAGTCTCAAGGAATCAAGATAAAGAACTATAACCTCAAACTAACATACCATCTAAGGGAATAGAATCAACCTTTACCGGGTAAGTCTCAGGCTAACTCACAAAGATGGGATGGAAGCACACTCAAACCCCAATAAAGGATAAACCTTTATTACCTACACTTATGATCGTTGGTACACAAACTAAGGAATTACCGGGTAAGTCTCATCCTAAGCTTGCTTTGAACAAGAAAGGTATAATAAGAATAGGATTTGGCAAACTCTAACACTTAACTCTCAGTTAAGGATCGGATAAGCCACCTCGGTCAGCCAGTTTCCACCCCGGCCGAGATGTTCATCGACTGAACGAGATGCTTAGGGTTAAGGTTAAAGACTCGAGCTTTCAGGATCCTACTGGAATCTAAGATTATTCTATCATTGTTTTTCCCACAACCTTCAGCCAATCACCCTAGAATCACACAAGGAAATTAGCCACTCATCATCATAATGAAAGTATTAAATATATGGGAAGAAGGTGAATATTTGAACAAAGAAGAATTTAATGAAAACACTTCAATAACTGAATCAAATATCACACAAAAATCGTTCCTTGGATAATAATCCAACAAGACAAGACAACAAGGAAAGGAATTGAAGACAATCTTACAAAACCCTCCAAAAAGCTATAAAGCTATAGTCTTCAATCTTCCTTCAACCTTCAAAAAGGTTCTTCAAATCTCTCCCAAATTGGAGTAGGCTGCGGCTGCTGTGCTTGTATGTGGTGTATGCAGCCTCTCAGCATGATCGGATTTGTGGAAAATCCAATCCTTTTTATAGGAAAAATAAACCTCCAAAGATAATAAATCTTAAGAAGATATTATCCCATAAATATAGGTAAAATATATATTCTGCATATCTCCTTCCTTCTAGAAGCTCAGCCCAAAAATATAAGATCACTTTCCAATTTTAAAAGATCTCAGCCAAGAATAAAATATTCTCGCCGCGTCCTAGGTGTTCGCCTCGGTCGAGTCGGCGTCTCTGGATCGCCTCGGTCGAGATGAATCTCTGGTCAACCGAGGTGACTCATAACTGAATGTAGAATCTCTCAAAACTGGTCCAAAGTAAATCTTTAATCCATGGTTGCGCTTCCTGAATGTAGCTCCAAATGACTCTTGACTCCTTTTGCTCCTTTTTGATGCAATACGTACCATATTACCTGCAATTACAACGAAACTAGGTGTAGACCTCGATTCTCGCAAAGGTAGATGAAATGGTAGTAAAATCACATAATGTACATACAAACATGCAGATTATGAAAGATAAAACGTCCAAACAAACCCCAAAATATAGACTATAATTCATGCTATCAAAATACCCCATACTTAGCCCTTGCTTGTCCCTAAGCAAGTTCCTCATATAGAAATCAAGATAGAATGGATTATAAGTCATGAAAATCAATGAAAAGTCTTTCAAAAAATATTTTTATGGTGTGCAACTATCATAGATCACTCTAAGAGAGTACTTCATGGAATTAAAAACTCAATATGATCAAAACATTTTATAAATATAGGAAAGTTGTTCATCTTTGCATAAAATCATAGAATGCATAATAAATCATAATTATCAAAATTAATCATGTATAATCCGATTTAAACCGCTAAGTCAATCAACAAGCTCAAGGTCTCAAGGGCTTCCCAAAAGAAAAGGTCAAGAAACGTGTAGGGTAGGGATGTATGTAAGGTAATGTGGTGCTAGAATCCGGGAAAAGGATGAACTTCACTTTCACTTTGACTTGCAACATCTTCCACCAATAAGCTTTGCTTATTTCACACTTTTTCTTTTTACTTTACTTTTTGGGATGCATGGACAGAGGTGCACAATAACCGAAGCCTAGGAAATCCGCAATCATCAATTTTTATGAGATGCCTCAAACCCTTGATGCACATACCATAATCCGCTAGGAATATCGCTCAATCCGACTTTGGCAAGACACAAACACCCGGCTATGTGAATGGTGCCGAGTTACTCATCTTCATGATTGACTTCCCCAAACCTATTATTGCTTTCTAACACTTTCACTTTCAGCCACTTCTCAACTTTTACTTGCTTTCACCACTTCGCTTGCTTCCAAATTCCCGGATAGGTAAAGGGAGGCAATATGTATATGAGGGGCTAAGCATGATCAAGAAGAAGAAGAAGAAGAAGAATGAATTGCCTTGGTCTTTCCAAGAAGAACGTGAGAGAACTTATGCTGCGGTGTCAACCTTCAAATTCAACATAATTTGGATAAAAATAAAGTATTAAACATGCCAATAATTTCAAACAAAGCATTTAGCAACTTAAACATATCATAAAACATTTCAAACATATAAAGAATTTAAATCCAGTCGGTAAACAAAATCTTCACTGAGATCATATCCAGATAAGTAACACAAATCGTTTTCGAAAACTCTCAGTTAACCCACCTCGGTCGAGATGTTCTTGGTTCAACCGAGGTGAAACACCTCGTTTTGCCAGAACTGTCCCGGTCGAGGTCAAAAATTTTTTTTAAAACCATTTTTTTTTTCGGTTTCGACGTTTTTCTCAATCAAATAACCTGTAAGTATGCATGTAGTCTCAGATAAACACATAGATGCAAAAGTGAAGCATAAATATAAAATATCTGATAAAGCGTGAGTCATACATCAAAGTCATCAAATAAGTACATCAAATACCCCATACTTGGGACACACTGTCCCAGTGGGTCAGAATAAGTCTAAGGACAGGATACTCACCGAACATAGCTAAACTGCATGAAGAAGTAAGAAACAGCTCCCAGATAAGACCATCTCGGTTGGCGAAGTACATCTCGGTCGAGGTGTTCTGACAGTACCCGAGATGTATCTCAGTAAAGCTCGTTTCCTCAACTTCTCGAAATTTCGCTCTTCTAGTGTAGCTCCTGAACTGTGATCCTTCCTTTTGGAATACCTGGTTGTTGTCTAGAGGAAAACAAAAACAAAGCAACTATCTAAACTAAACTAGAAAACGGAGAAGAAAGCAATACCTTGGGTTGCCTCCCAAGAAGCGCTTGGTTTAAGGTCGCTAGCTGGACCCTACGGCATGGGATTACTCAATGCACTTCGAATGTCGTGGAGTGCTCATCACATCCGTAAAAATCTTCCAAGAAGGTTCCGGTTCCTAACTTCACCGGCAAATGGTAAGATCTCCCACGTACAAGCTTATACAGTTTGATTCTCACCGGAATTCGTCTAGACTTCCTGCACTTCAATGGGACATTCCTCGTGTCCCATTCTTTCCTTGATCGAGAAAATAGTTTCTCGAGAATTATAGCAGCTTCCCCATCTATAGCTTGGGGATGGTACAGGGTCCTGAGCATGCGAGGGACCCCATACTTGAACAAATAACACTTCGTTGCCTTAGCGGTGAAGCGCTTGTTAACTTCACTCCTTATAATCCAAGGAGCATCTTCCTCCAACAATTTCAAGAGAGGTTTCATCTTGATCTTAGGAGGTTCTTTCGGAAGAGACCTCCAACTCTCCGGTGCCTTCCTGAAAAATTCAGAAATATTAATAGGGAATTCAAATGAAGTAGGAGAATGTACCTTGCAGAGTTCTTCAAAGCTTGAGACAAGTTTCGTGTTGGGTTGATAATCCACCCACGAAATCTCTCTCAGTTCTGCTGGTCTTTCTTCCACCTTGACCAAAATCTCAGTAATTTGGCCAAGGTTCTCTGCATCTTCCATTTCTGGTTTTGCAGATTCTTCTTCCATCTCAGCCGAAATCTCTTCGACCTCGACCGAGGTTTCAACAGTCAGATCGAATTCTTCCACATCCCCCTCTTCCACAAAAGCTTCAGGAGAAACTTCCGGTTCGACCAAAGGAATGCTTGGAACATGCAACACTTCCTTATGCTCCTTTTTCGGCTTAGCGTAGGATAGGGTGCTTTCCTTGAGCTCCTCCACCTTCTTCATCAACTTCTCCAATCTTGATTCGAGAGAGTCTTCAAAAGGTTGCTCATAAATGTTTTTAGGGACATTCTTCTCATCCCATATCGCAAGTTCATGTTGAATGGCCTCTTCTCTTTCCCATTCATTGTTGAACCAATAGAAGGAGTACTTTTCCTCCAAGTATTCATAATGGTCCGCCCTAGCACTTTGTCTTGCTATCCAGGTTGGATCAAATGTAGTCATCGGAAATCCTGAAAACTACAAAACTCATAGAAAGAGTAGTTAGTATCAACACGGGGCAAATGCCCCAAGAGCAAACCGTACCGGCTCGGTCTAGACCAAGTCCCCGGCAACGGCGCCAAAAACTTGTTCGCTCCAAACGGTGTGTGCAAGCTTTAAATTTATAACCCTAGACTTAAGCTTAAAACAAGGATGCGAACCCGCAGTGTACGGGTCAATCGTAGTAAAAGCAAGAAAATTCCAGGGGTCGATCACAGGGACTTAGTGAAACAAAGTCCAATACGGTATGCTAGTGTTGATGCTAACCACAAGAGCAAGTATACAATCAAAGATGAATAAGATGTCAAATAAGCAAACATGCAATTCTAGGGATTAAAGCATCTAGTTGTGGTTCCAACTCAAGATCTATAGATAAGTGGACAAAGCTGAGATATTTGCATGGGGAAGGTGTTTCTAAAGTGGAGTAGATCACCGGGTAAGTCTCACTACACACTAATCCCAAACCGTAACTCCTATTACCGGGTAAGTCTCAAGGAATTAAGATAAAGAACTATTGCCTCAAACTAACACACCATCTAAGGGAATAGAATCAACCTTTACCGGGTAAGTCTCAGGCTAACTCACAAAGATGGGATGGAAGCACACTCAAACCCCAATAAAGGACAAGCCTTTATTACCTACACTTATGATCGTTGGTATACAAACTAAGGAATTACCGGGTAAGTCTCATCCTAAGCTTGCTTTGAACCAGAAAGGTATAATAAGAATAGGATTTGGCAAACTCTAACACTTTAACTCTCAGTTAAGGATCGGACAAGCCACCTCGGTCAGCCAGTTTCCACCCCGGCCGAGATGTTCATCGACTGAACGAGATGCTTAGGGTTAAGGTTAAAGACTCGAACTTTCAGGATCCTACTGTGATTAAGATCATTCTATCATTGTTTTTCCCACAACCTTCAGCCAATCACCCTAGAATCACACAAGGAAATTAGCCACTCATCATCATAATGAAAGTATTAAATATATGGGAAGAAGGTGAATATTTGAACAAAGAAGAATTTAATGAAAACACTTCAATAACTGAATCAAATATCACACAAAAATCGTTCCTTGGATAATAATCCAACAAGACAAGACAACAAGGAAAGGAATTGAAGACAATCTTACAAAACCCTCCAAAAAGCTATAAAGCTATAGTCTTCAATCTTCCTTCAACCTTCAAAAAGGTTCTTCAAATCTCTCCCAAATTGGAGTAGGCTGCGGCTGCTGTGCTTGTATGTGGTGTATGCAGCCTCTCAGCATGATCGGATTTGTGGAAAATCCAATCCTTTTTATAGGAAAAATAAACCTCCAAAGATAATAAATCTTAAGAAGATATTATCCCATAAATATAGGTAAAATATATATTCTGCATATCTCCTTCCTTCTAGAAGCTCAGCCCAAAAATATAAGATCACTTTCCAATTTTAAAAGATCTCAGCCAAGAATAAAATATTCTCGCCGCGTCCTAGGTGTTCGCCTCGGTCGAGTCGGCGTCTCTGGATCGCCTCGGTCGAGATGAATCTCTGGTCAACCGAGGTGACTCATAACTGAATGTAGAATCTCTCAAAACTGGTCCAAAGTAAATCTTTAATCATGGCTATGCTTCCTGAAGGATTCCTTTTTGCTCCTCAATGTAGCTCCAAATGACTCTTGACTCCTTTTGCTCCTTTTCGATGCAAAACGTACCATATTACCTGCAATTACAACGAAACTAGGTGTAGACCTCGATTCTCGCAAAGGTAGATGAAATGGTAGTAAAATCACATAATGTACATACAAACATGCAGATTATGAAAGATAAAACGTCCAAACAAACCCCAAAATATAGACTATAATTCATGCTATCAGTCATCAAGTATTACCTTTAAGGTTTCGGTATATACTCTATATACCATGTCCCCAAATTATCTATTTTCATCTCCTCAATAAATTTATCTAAGTAAAACTAACCAATATTACCATTGGGCGAACCACTATAAATTTAAATTTGTATGTCATTTTTATTTTTTTTTTGTTGAATTTTGGTTTCTTCTCATATTCCGCCCAAGAAACAATCTTACCGGGTATCTTAGCCTTCACACCTTGAACAACCCTAACTTCATTCTTAACCTCCATACTATTTTTCATAGCAAAATTCGAACATGTAATCACTAAATCAACCTTCTTCTTACCCTTCCCGCCACAAAACCCACCTTCACCTTCATACATCAACAAATTAGAGTTTCACATATCATCATGACACATTCGTGCAACGACGGCAACTCGCTTCCCATGCAGCACCGTTTGGTCGACCCCTTGCTGCAACTTTTTTTTTTTTCAAAACGATTTTGTATTATAGAAAAGGGGAAAAGCATTTACAAAGAGTCATCTTAGACTAGTAAGTAGTTACAAAGGGTAGAAGTAGAATTAGGAGAAATGAATGTCCAGCCGGTTGGCCCAAGCAAGCGAGCTAAGGGATCTTTCCTTCCATTGATGTGCAAAGTGATTTCTTGTAGCTTGAATAATGTTGTGTGCACATGAGAATTCATCAGTGACTTTGTGATTGTAGATCAGGTCATTTCTAGCCTTTCAGATGAAGTAAACAAATCCAGTCATGGTAGCAATTCTAATATGCTCAATGAGGTCACGCTTGTGAGGATTGGAGAGGCGTAACCAAGTCCAGATGTTGGTCTTGTAGGGGTAGGGGGCAGGCGTTCGAGTCCATCTAGAAATGATATCCAGGGTGAGGGCGGAAAACCTACAGGTATGTAATAGATGGTCTTCATCCTCGGGGTGGCTTCCACAGAGCTTGCAAGTATCGTTTTGAACAATGTTCCAAGAGAGGAGTTTACAGAGGGTGGGGAGTCTTCGGTGACTTGCAATCCACGTAATGAAACTACATTTCGGAATGTTTGAGTTCTTCTAGATGATCTCGAGTCCATAGGGGTGGGCGTAGGGCAGCACGGGTCTGAGGATGTAGTAGGCTGCAGTGGTAGAGAATTTCCCATTAGGCTTTTTTGTGATGGAGGTGAAGTTTCGGCCATTTAGACAGTCATGAAGGTCGTTTCTGGTTTTGAGGATGGAGTTCCAAGTATAACTATATTTGTAGCTTGGCTCGCACGACCATATGGAATGGTTCTTGAGGTAGTTGTTGTGGATCCAGCAAGACCAGAAATCATGATCGGGGTGAGAGTCCAGTTCGAAAATGTGGGTTTGTTTAGATGGTTGAAGAAAGAGATATTTGATAATTGGCGGTTATGATCTTGTCTGAGTAGGTGGAAATGGTAAACAAAGATGTATAGAGATCATTTGGAATTGGTGAATTCAGGCCAACTTCTCAAAATTGAAAATATTTGGATGTGTCATGTGCATTAGCCTTTGCAAAATGATCAAAATTGAAATTAATATTCATAATTCAAACGCCATATTAATCTCTAGCCTTTGAAAGATTGTCAAAATCGAAAATCATTAATCATCAACAAGATAACAACCTATAGAAGTTGGTGAAAATTGTGAATATTTAGAGTTGTAATATTATATTAAACGTCACGGCCTTTGAAAGATGGTCAAAATTGAAAATATTTGAAAACGAAATTCGTAAACGCACGGCAATGGAATTCACAAACGTATAACGGTTTCGGAACCGTGATGATTTTCTTTGTGAATTCTAACCAATAAAAATAAAAAAGTGTAGAAAATCATCACGGATCCGGAACCCGCAACTTTCACAATTACGGGTTCCAGATCCGTGATAATTTTCTTTGTGAATTCTAACCCCCAAAAAAATCTGGTACTGTCACGGTTACGGAACTCGTAACCGTGACAGATGTTAGGAAAAACTTAATAAATATTTACGGTTTCAGAACCCGTGACTATAACGGGCACAGATTCCGTAACCGTCGCGCGTTTACGAAACCATCACCGTGCCCGTAATACCCCTTAGAATTATAATGCATGTTAGATGTCAACAACTTTTGGAAGGTTGTCAAAATCAAAAATATTTAAAGTTGTAACGCTCAATTAAATGTCATCAACCTCTAGAAGATGGTCAAAATAGAAATATTTTAAAGTTGTAATGCAAGATTAAATATGAAACTGTCTTTGAAAGATTGGTAAAATTGAGAATATTGGGAGTTGTAACTCTCAACGACCTTTAAAAAATGGTTAAAGTGGGAATTATATTTAAAGTTGTGACGACAGACGGACGGTCGGACGGTCTTTGAAAGATTGTTAAAATTGAGAATATTGGGAGTTGTAACTCTCAACGGCCCATAGAAAATGATTAAAGTGAGAATTATATTTAAAGTTGTGATGACAGACAGACCGTCATTGATAGATTGTTAAAATTGAGAATATTGGGAGTTGTAACTCTCAACGGCCTTTAGAAAATGATTAAAGTGGGAATTATATTTAAAGTTGTGACGACAGACTGACGGTCTTTGAAAGATTGTCAGAATTGAGAATATTGGGAGTTGTAGCTGTCAACGGCCATTAGAAAATGGTTAAAGTGGGAATCATATTTAAAGCTGTGACGACAGACGATTGTTGAAAGATTGTCAAAATCGAGAATATTTAGAGTTATAACGCTTAATTAAACGTCAGCGGTCTATAGAAAATATCAAATTATAATAAATTAAAAAATTATAACGCATGGGTATTTGAAAGATTGTAAAAATCGAAAATATTTTGATTTGTAACGCTTATTCTACGCCATCAACCCAATCTTCTTCTCATTGACTCAAAAACAACCAAAATCACATAGCATACATCAAGAAAATTGTCTAGGCTTCAACATAACTCAAAAACTTATAATAATGCATGATTGAACAAGGGACATATAAAAAACTCGATCAAAACCTATTTTGATCAAACCAGATTGTAGTTGTTCTTCCAATTAACCGTTGCCTGTCTGGGTATCCTCTTCATTTCGAATTGGAAAACCAAGTAGCCTTCGGATACTTTCTTGCTTGTACACTTCACTACCTCGTACAATCCATCATAAACATAAACAATCTTGCCAGAAATCTTATCCTTCACCCTTCTTCTTCCCCTTCCCACCACAGTATCCTCCTTCACCTTCATAGATCAACGAATTAGGGTTTCTCAGGTCATCATGATGAATTCGAGCAACGACGCATGTCGCAACTCGCTTTCCACGCAGCACCCTGTAGTCGATCCCTTGTTGCAACTTTCTATGGATGCCGACGATTATCAGCTCGGATCTGTTGTTGAACTGGTCTCCAACCTTCACCCCTGGTACAGAACCGGTTGACTTCACATTCGCCATTGTTGGCCCTGAAAGGTTGCGGAGTTCCTTGAACTCCTTCAAGACCTTCAAGGACTTCAAGTCAACTCTTAGCCCATCTTCTTTCGAACTTTGAATCTCTGCACATCTGTCTCTGAACAGTTTGAGGATTGGGTTGATCTTCTTTTCGTTGTTGTTGCTGCTAATGCTACTGTCTCGGGTTGCTGAGACAATCCTAGTTTTGGATGTGGAGGAGAGATCAGTGCGTTGGAGGGTTTGGGATGCCATTGTTGAGGTTGTGGAGAAAAATGGGTCTTCTATATACAATGGGTTGGGTTTGTGGAGTGTGGTATGTGTGTGAATGGGAGAACGTGGATTTGTAAAGGTTGAGGGGAGAGACGTTTGAAAGATAATTCGGGATTGGTGGATTAGGGTCAATCTTATCAAAATCGAGAATATTTGGAGTTGTAACGCTTAGACGTACTAAACGACAACGACACTAAACAACAACGCCAGTTGTCAAAATCGAAGATATTTGGAAGTGTATCACAAAATTAAATGTCATCGGTCTTTGTAAGATTTTGAAATCGATAATATTTAAAGTTGTGACATCACATTAATTGAACGTCGGTGCACTTTGTAAGATTATCAAAATCGATAATATTTAGAGTTGTAATAATTGATATGTTTTGAATGTCACACTTCACAAATTCAAGGTCGAGAGGGACTTCGCCCCCTTCGGCCGGTTTTGATCGATAAGATTGACCCTAATCCTAGATAGAGTGATGTAATCTTAGCTAGATAATACTTGGCAATCTAGATCATTGACGCTTCTTGTTTCCACGATTCCTGCGTTCTCCGTTGGTTCGGCACTAACCACGTTTGCCCGTTGTGCCGATACGAGATGTCCGTTTACATTTTTTCCTTTTTTTTTTTTGCTTGTGAACAAATGTAAAATGTACCGTCAATTAGTACAAAATGAAATGTCAAAAAGTGTAAGATGGATTGTAAAATGGAATGTACTATCAACAAATATTTTTTTGTTTCGTCAACAAGTGTTAAATGGATTGTAAAAAAATGAAATGAATTGTCAACAAGTACATTTTTTTCTATTTTTTTTGGACCGTCAACAACTGTAAAATGGATTGTCATAAGTGTAAAATATATTGTTAACAAGTGTAAAATGAATCGTTAGAGGTGTCAAAAGAATTGTCAACAAACATGTTTTTTCATAGTTTTTTTTTGTATTGCTAACATGTGTAAAATGAATTGTCAAATTATTTTTTTTCATTTATTGGTTGTATTGTCAACAAGTGTAAAATGGATTATCAACAACTATTTAAATGTCACTAAAGTTATATTTTCATTGAATTATTTTATAAAAAAACACATTATGTGCATTGCAAATCAAATCCTTCATTGGTCATTTGTATAAATACGACACACTAAAAATAAAATACACACAAAAAAAAATCAACAAGATCTACATAATTCCACTCGATAACGATGAAATTAATGACGGAGACGAAACATACAAACCACAAATTTGGAAGTAACGATAGATACAAATGAAATGTACTCTCATGGCGGTCTTGTTGTTCTCTCTTTTGGCCGTGATCAATCCAATCTCATTGTATCTCCGTCTGCAATTTTTTTTTTTAATTTTTTTGAAGAATTAATTGTATTAAGAAGAGAATAATGTACATGAAGAGATTACAGGGACAATGTTCAAAAGATCAGAGAAGAAGAAAACAGCGAGAGGGAGATAGGAGAAGAGGAATTTGTTACTTTTTCTTATATCCGTCCCGGGACCAAATGGCGCGGAGGGCACGTGTCCGGTGAACCACACATACAAGCACACGGGGTCCATCCTAAAACCAATTGGAAATAGGAGGAGTAGTCCTAGTACTTATATGTTAGGTTCACACACTATCGTATTGTCGATGTGGGACTTTTTCCCTACACCTCAACACTCCCCCTCAAGTGTTAACTATCTGAACTAGTTAACACTTGACACATTATTTTTCCTTCTCGGATCGAGAATCTCAATCTCTTTTTTTAGCTCGCCCACAATTTTTGTTTTCGATTTTTGTTTTTCGACGGGTTTCACATCTCATTCTCTTTTAGCTAATTGTTACTTTTTCTTATATCCGTCCCGGGACCAAATGACGCGGAGGACACACGTCCGGTGAACCACACATACTAGCACACGGCGTTTCATCCTAAAACCAATTGATAATAGGAGGAGTAGCTCTAATACTTATATGTTAGGTTCACACACTATCGTATTGTCGATGTGGGACTTTTTCCCTACACCTCAACAGAATTAAGCAAGGTGGATTCCAAGGTTTCTTGCCGTGGCCCAGGAATTAGGAGATCGTTCCTTCTAGTTGTGAGCAAGATGGAGCTAAATGTCACGTATAGCATCTCCAGCGCAATCGACGGCTCTAGTGAAGGTATTGTTGTACACTTTGTTGTTTCTTGCCTTCTAAATAAAATAGATGAAGGAGCACAAGGAGAGAATTTAGATCGGTTATCCAACTAAATTTTCCATGCTTAATAGCCACCGACTAAGATGTCATTTGATTCTTACAATTGAAAATCCTTAAATTGGAAATTCATGTAATCTCTGGATCCTCTCTTTCTTCCTCGTACACTCCACTACCTCGTACAATCCAACATAAACATTGATATATTTAGTTTGAATGTCACGCTTTACACATTTGGTTAAGGGACGAGGGGGCGGAGTCATCACTTACTCAATACTATTTGGCCTAGTATAATAAGTGGTCGTCAAGTATTACCTTTAAGATTTCGGTATATACTCTATATACCATCTCTCCAAATTATTAATTTTCATCTGTAATTTGACTCCTCAATAAATCTATCTAAGTAAAACTAACTAATATTATATTGGGCGAACCACTATAAATTTAAATTTGTATGTCATATATTTTCATTTTTTTTGTTCAATTTTGATTTCTTCTCATGTTCCGCCCAAGAAACAATCTTACCGGGTATCTTAGCCTTCACACCTTGAACAACCCTAACTTTATTTTTAACCTCCATACTATTTTTCATCGCAAAATTCGAACATGTAAACACTAAATCAACCTTCTTCTTACCCTTCCCGCCACAAAACCCACCTTCACCTTCATACATCAACAAATTAGAGTTTCTCATATCATCATGATGCATTCGTGCAACGACGGCAACTCGCTTCCCATGCAGCACCGTGTGGTCGACCCCTTGCTGCAATTTTCAATGTAGAGGTGTGGATGGGAGAATGTGGGTTTGGTTAGATGGTTGAAGAAAGAGATATTTGATAATTGGCGGATATATATGATCTTGTCTGAGTAGGTGGAAATGGTAAACAAAGATGTATAGAGATCATTTGGAATTGGTGAATTGAGGCCAACTTCTCAAAGTTGAGAATATTTCGAGGTGTCATGTGCATTAGCCTTTGCAAAACGGAAGTCGTATTCACACGGTTCAAGATTTCGTTATTGCACCACGCATACGGATCCCGTAACCGTCATAATGTCACGGTTACGGATCCCGTAACCGTGAACTTTACGGGTTCCGGATCCTGATAATTTTCTACATGAATTCTAACCCAAAAAAAAAAATTCTGACACCTTCACGGTTACGGAACCCGTAACCGTGATGTCAGGAAAAAAAAAATTTTTTTTTTACGGTCGCGCATTGTTTATGAGTGGTGCGTTAACGAAATCTTGAACCGTGTAAATAACACCCCTTGCAAAATGATCAAAATTGAAATTAATATTCATAATTCAAACGCCATTAATCTCTAGCCTTTGAAAGATTGTCAAAATCTAAAATCCTTAATCATCAACAAGATAACAACCTATAAAAATTAGTGAAAATTGTGAATATTTAGAGTTGTAATAATAAATTAAACGTCGCAGCCTTGAAAGATGGTCAAAATTAAAAATATTTAGAAACGGAAGTCGTAATCGCACGACAATGGAATTCACAAACGGACAATATTTCCGGAACCCGGAATCGTGACGGTCACGGGTTCCGAAACCGTGATGATTTTCTTTGTGAATTCCTACCAAAAAAAATAAAAAAATTTGAAGATAATCATCACGGATTCGGAACCCGTAACTGTCACGATTACGGGTTCCGGATCTGTGATTAATTTCTTGGAATTCTAACCCCCAAAATTAATCTTACATTGTCACGGTTACGGTAGGAAAAAATAAATAAAAGTTCACGGTTTCGGAACCCGTGACCGTGACGGACATGAATTCTGTAACCGTCCTACGTTTACGAAAGCCATCGACGTGTCCGTAATACCCCTTTTGAAAGGTTGTCAAAATACAAAAAATATTTAAAGTTGTAAAGCTCAATTAAATGTCATCAACCTCTAGAAGATGATCAAAATAGAAAAATTTTAAAGTTGTAATGCAAGATTAAATATGAGCGGTCTTTGAAAGATTGTCAAAATTGAAAATGTTGGGAGTTGTAACTCTCAACGGCCTTTAGAAAATTGTTAAAGTGGGAATTATATTTAAAGCTGTGACGACAGACGGTTGTTGAAAGATTGTCAAAATCGAGAATATTTAGAGTTGTAACGCTTAATTATACGTCAGCGGTCTATAGAAAATGATCAAATTATAATAAAAAAAAATTTATAACGCATGGGTATTTGAAAGATTGTAAAAATCGAGAATATTTTGATTTGTAACGCTCATTCTACGCCATGGACCCAATCTTCTTCTCATTGACTCAAAAATAACCAAAATCATAGAGCATAAATCAAGAAAATTGTCTAGGCTTCAACATAACTCAAAAACTTATAATAATGCATGATTGAACAAGGGACATAAAACAACTCGATCAAAACCTGTTTTGATCAAACCAGGTTGTAATTGTTCTTCCAATTAACCGTCGCCTGTCCGGGTATCCTCTTCATTTCGAATTGGAAAACCAAGTAGCCTTCGGATAATTTCTTGCTTGTACACTTCACTACCTCGTACAATCCATCATAAACATAAACAATCTTGCCAGAAATCTTATCCTTCACTCCTTTGACAACCCTAACTTCATTCTTCACCTCCATACTGTTTTTCAACGCCAAATTCCCACGTTTCATGACTTGATCACCCTTCTTCTTCCCCTTCCCACCACAGTATCCTCCTTCACCTTCATAGATCAACGAATTAGGGTTTCTCAGGTCATCATGATGAATTCGAGCAACGACGCATGTCGCAACTCGCTTTCCACGCACCACCTTGTAGTCGATCCCTTGTTGCAGCTTTCTATGGATTCCGACGATTATCAGCTCGGATCTGTTGTTGAACTGGTCTCCAACCTTCACCCCTGGTACAGAACCGGTTGACTTCACATTCGCCATTGTTGGCCCTGAAAGGTTGCGGAGTTCCTTGAACTCCTTCAAGACCTTCAAGGACTTCAAGTCAACTCTTAGCCCATCTTCTTTCGAACTTTGAATCTCTGCACATCTGTCTCTGAACAGTTTGAGGATTGGGTTGATCTTCTCTTCGCTGCTATTGCTGCTAATGCTACTGTCTCGGGTTGCTGAGACAATCCTAGTTTTGGATGTGGAGGAGAGATCAGTGCGCTGGAATGGGTTGGTCCAACGGAAAGCGGCCACCATTGTTGAGGTTGAGGTTGTGGAGTGTGGTATGTGTGTGAATGGGACTATGGGAGAACGTGGTTTTGTAAAGGTTGAGGGGTGCAGTTTCAAGTTCAGGGGATTGGTGGATTAGGGTCAATCTTATCAAAATCGAAGTTGTAACGCTTAGACGTACTAAACGACAACGACACTAAACGACAATGACAACGACACTAAACGACAATGACAGTTGTCAAAATCGAAGATAATTGGAAGTATATCACAAAATTAAATGTCAACTGTCTTTGTCAGATTTTCAAAATCGATAATATTTAAAGTTGTGACATCACATTAATTGAACGTCGGTGCACTTTGTAAGATTGTCAAAATTGATAGAGAAAATTGTCTAAACAGTGTTAAATATCAAGAGTCAAACTGTTTGAAGAGAGTGATATATATCAATGGAAAGCTACAAATTTTGGGAATATTGGTATCTCGATCATTGTTCACACGTTAAATTGTTTGAACAGTGTTAAATATCAGGAGTCAAACTGTCCAAAATTTTTCCTTGTGATTTTGAAGATGAAGAAGACAAACCAGAAGCGGAAGATGAAATATCAATGGAAAGCTACAAATTTTCTCACCATGAAAAATCGAAGGGTGTTCTTTAAGAACCTTAAGCCCCAAAATTCCTCTCCCTCTTCTGTCGTCTTCTTCCCCAAGCAACCAACTGCCCCTCTCCCTCTATCTCTCCACCACCTCGTCTCCTCTACAACACCAACACCCCCTTTGTTGACCCAATTTTTAACTTACAAAAATCACAGCTCAAACCCACCTACGCCTAGAGGCATTTGCTTCGTTGGAAGCTAGTACCATGGTTGTCACCATTGTCGTCGGAGAAGCCCCTAAATTCTAGATCCAGCATCTCATTAGGATTTGTGAAATTTCAGCCTTCATATTTTCCCCAAAAATGATCGAGATTCGATTTACTCACCCACAACTGTGAAGACTTTAGGACCTAATTTCACCGAAAACGGCTCAAAAGATATTAATTTTCCTCCCTTGGACATTCATGGATTTTCATGTTCAAAGCCTAACAACATCTCATCATCAATTTGAGGCTTAGGGTTGCAAATTTACGTTGTGTACAATTTAACGTGTGAACATTGATCGAGGTACTACTCTTTGGTCGGGGTCAATAGATGAGGTACCATTCTGATAGTTTAAACGATGAGGTACTAACACTACTAAATAAATGGTCTGTTGTAACTGTTAAAATTAGTTACTTAAGGCTTCAAAACTATTATAATAAGGCTTTAGTAATGGATTATGCTCCGCTACAATAGCCTGCCTTTGCAATAGGTATGTAGCAACGAAGATGAACTCTACTATAACGGTTTAAAGAATCGAGTTCAAAACAATTACAATAAACACATAATTATTACTATAGGTGAAACCATTACAAAAATATATTATTATTACAATAGATCTTACCATTACAATATTGATAGACCCGCTACCAAGGGACAACCATTACAAAACGTAGATAATTGTCGATCACCTTATATATATATATATAACCATTGATATATGATCTACAATTGTTACCACAATACCTGATATGTACAATTAATTAGATAATTTATATATTATACAAATTTAGTACAAAATACTAATGATAATCCATAGATAAATAATATGAAGGAATAAAGTGTACATCATTCCCAAAATAATACGAAGTACTTGTATGGACAACAATTGTATATTAGTCTCCTAATTACACAAATTTTCATATTTGCTCAAACACCTAACCGTTCATCACATAATAAACCCAAAAATTACTTGCAAAAAGTTAAGTTAGCTATCAATTAACATAGAAATTTCAGATTTTTAGCAAGATGGGAAGGACCCAGGACATCTCCACAGAACAAAAGTTGCGCATGAAGAGTCGCGATGTAGCAATAAACTCATGGTAGATGACGTAATTTGGGAGCATCCCGTCCTCGTCTGATTTCAGTACAGATGACGGATGTACATGTTATGGTCATGATCGAAGAAATGCTGTAGTAAATCATCTAGACTCAAGATTCCAAGTTTCAGCATAATATCATGTTATCTTTATGAATTTTATGCTCGAAAAATTTCATACTTCTCACATGAATTTTTCCTCCTAGTTGCGCTCTCTCAGAACTTTATTTAGCTTTGTGTACCTGAACGAGTTGAGTCTTCAAACCAAGAGTTTTGTAACCATTATGATGAACTGTTCTCTCGGCAAGCTAATTAGCATAGCCCACAGCCAAAGCCTTCCTCAAGTTCTTATAACTGTGTCGGCTTTCTCGATGTCGTTGGCTTCCCTGGACTTCTAATGGCCCTGGTCCATGATATGCAACAGTCATGTGAAAAGAAGAAATATGATTAGTGAGATGAATTGAAAAAAAAAATTGTTACTTACTGTCTAAGAAGGATATACAGAAACAAATAAGATCAAGAATAAGAATAACTTAGCTTTGAAGGAATGTAGATATGTTTACGTTCTCTGTAAAATGATATATGAGCATACATACAGTTTCTACAATCTAGATCTAATTCAGTACGTAAACACTAGGTTCTTTGTTTTGTCAAGCAAAACGGCATCACTAAGATACCTCAATTTTCGGATATTAATGCCCTTGAGATTCTTCAAGATGGGAAGGACCCA
>BSUD01000003.1:158055990-158104400 GCA_033239045.1 Fagopyrum esculentum | reverse complement strand
GTAAAAATAATCAAACAACAAAAAAGATCATACATATACTATATATTCTAAATATTATGACCGGGAATGAAGTCTTTAAGGGTCAACTTCCTAGCTTGCTTGTCAAAGACATACTCAAAAAAATAATAGATAAGAGTTATTTGCAATATCCTAATTAAGTTGCTCTCTATTAAAAAGTAAATAAATTTTCAAAATGACGATTAGCTAAGAACTCACCTATCTTTTTAAGGACTCGTAACGTTGTGTTACTAGTCTAATAAACTACATACATAAAGTTAGAAGAAGAAAAATGAGTCAAAAGGACATGTAAATAATAGAATTTCATAAACTAGTGTTACTAGTCTAATAATAATACAATTTTGACTATATTTGTGTGTTTCCATTAATCAACAACTTAAAGTATATCTTTGATCATATGATTAGAGTAAGGAGTTACCAATACATGTAACCAAGCATTTAACAAGAACAAAAAATATCATCTTTTTAACACAAACAAAAGATAAGCAACCAAGTAATAACAAAAAGAAAAGATCATCATCTAACACACTATGTGATGCATTTTGTCATCCATTAAAGCAGTCAATGTATAAAGCCAAATTCTAAACTAAAACAACAAATGGGTCACCGAATCTCGTGCTCTTCCAAGGCTAACAAACATAGAAAAGCTAGAGAAAATGGTCAAGACAACATATACAAGGTTAGTGTTTAAGAAAAAAAACATTCTGGATAAATATTTAAAGAAGTACTTTACATTTACCTGCATATATCTTAAGGGTCCTAAAAAGAGACTATAAATAGGCTTAAACTATTTCGAAAGTACTTGATTAGGCCTAAAAAAAAAGAATTTATCCAAACACATATTAGGCTCATTTAATTTGGACAATGGGATAGCTTTTGACACATTACCTTTATCATTTTATCTTGCCTTAGTTTAACCGTAATTCTACTTTTCATTAATTCAACACTAAGATTCTTCATAGTTTAAGATCACAGATATTAAGACTATTCACTTGTTTTCTAATCATAATACACACATCATTTTCATCTATCTTTCCTAAATAAAAGCTAAAACCTAAAACCTAAAATGACATTTTGCATACAATATCACAAGATAAATTAGACTTATTTTATTAGGACAGTGGATTTTGACATCAGTGGGTTGAAATCCATCTTACTTGTCTCATTCAACAAGACAAAAGTATACTGCCCAGTTCTTAGTTCACATAGTATGTGGAATTGTGAACAAATGTAAAATTTACCGTCAACAAATACAAAATGGAATGTCAAAAAGTGTAAGATGGATTGTAAAATGGAATGTACTATCAACAAATATTTTTTTGTTTCGTCAAAAAGTGTAAAATGGATTGTGAAAAAATGTAAAACGAATTGTCAACAAGTACAATTTTTCTATTTTTTCGGACCGTCAACAACTGTAAAATGGATTGTCATAAGTGTAAAATATATTGTTAACAAGTGTAAAATGAATCGTTAGAAGTGACAAAAGAATTGTCAAAAAACATGTTTTTTCATATTTTTTTTTTCGTATTGCTAATATGTATAAAATGAATTGTCAAATTTTTTTTTTCATTTATTGTTTGTATTGTCAACAAGTGTAAAATCGATTGTCAACAACCAATTAAATGTCACTAAAGTTCTATTTTCATTGAATCATTTTATAAAAAAACACCTTATGTGCATTGCAAATCAAATACTTCATTGCTCATTTGTATAAATACAACACACTAAAAATAAAATTCAAATAAAATACACAAAAAAATGAACTAGATCTACATAATTTCACTCGATAACGATGAATTTAACGACGGAGACGAAACATACAAACCACAAATTTGGAAGTAACGATAGACACAAATGAAATGTACTCTCATGGTGGTCTTGTTGTTCTCTCTTTTGGCCGTGATCAATCCAATCTCATTGTATCTCCGTCTGCAATTTTTTTTATTTATTTTTTTTGAAAAATTAATTGTATTGAGAAGGGAATAATGTACATGAAGAGATTACAGTGAGGAGGTTCAAAAGATCAAAAAAGAAGAAAACAACGAGGGAGATAGGAGGATAGGAATTAAGCAAGGTGAATTCCAAACATTCTTGCCGTGGCCTAGGAATCAGGGGATCGATCCTTCCAGTTGTGAGCAAGATGGAGCTTAGTGTCACGTATAGCATCTCCAGCGCAATCGACGGCTCTAATGAAAGTATTGTTGTACACTTTGTTGTTCCTTCCCTTCCAAATAAAATAGATGAAAGAGCACAAGGAAAGAATTTAGATCGGTTATCCAACTAAAATTTTCATGCTTAATAGCCACCGACTAAGATGTCATTTGATTCTTACAATTGAAAATCCTTAAATTGGAAATTCATGTAATATCTTGATCCTCTCTTTCTTCCTCGTACACTCCACTACCTCGTACAATCCAACATAAACATTGATATATCTAGTTTGAATGTCACACTTTACTGATTTGGCTAAGAGTCGAGGGGGCGGAGTCATCACTTACTCAATCGGTATAATATTCGTGTAGTTATTTCGAACTGTTTGTCACCAGTTTGAGTTTATACTATTTGGCCTAGTATAATAATTGGTCGTCAAGTAATACCTTTAAGATTTCGCTATATACTCGATCGATATACCATGTCCCCAAATTATCTATTTTCATCTGTAGTCTGACTCCTCGACAAATCTATCTAAGTAAAACTAACCAATATTATATTGGGCGAACCACTATAAAATTAAATTTGTATGTCATTTTTATTTTTCTTTTTTTTTAAATTTTGGTTTCTTCTCATATTCCGCCGAAGAAACAATCTTACCGGGTATCTTAGCCTTCACAGCTTGAACAACCCTAACTTCATTCTTAACCTCCATACTATTTTTCATCGCAAAATTCGAACATGTAATCACTAATTCAACCTTCTTCTTACCCTTCCCGCCACAAAACCCACCTTCGCCTTCATACATCAACAAATTAGAGTTTCTCATATCATCATGATGCATTCGTGCAACGACGGCTACTCGCTTCCCATGCAGCACCGTGTGGTCGACCCCTTGCTGCAATTTTCAATGCAGAGGTGTGGGTGGGAGAATGTGGGTTTGGTTAGATATATGGTTGAAGAAAGAGATATTTGATAATTGGCGGTTATGATCTTGTCTGAGTAGGTGGAAATGGTAAACAAAGATGTATAGAGATCATTTGGAATTGGTGAATTGAGGCCAACTTCTCAAAGTTGAGAATATTTCGAGGTGTCATGTGCATTAGCCTTTGCAAAATGATCAAAATTGAAATTAATATTCATAATTCTACCGCCATTAATCTCTAGCCTTTGAAATATTGTTAAAATCGAAAATCCTTAATCATCAACAAGATAATTAACAACCTATAGAAGTTAGTGAAAATTGTGAATATTTAGAGTTGTAATATTAAATTAAACGTCAAGGCCTTTGAAAGATGGTCAAAATTGAAAATATTTGAACACGGAATTCGTAAACGCATGACAATGGAATTTACAAACGCACAACGGTTTCGGAACCCGAAACCGTGACGGTTACGGGTTCCGAAACCGTGATGATTTTCTTTGTGAATTTCAACCCAAAAAAATAAAAAATTGAAGATAATCATCACGGATTCGGCACCCGTAACTGTCACGATTACGGGTTCCGGATCTGTGATAAATTTCTTTGTGAATTCTAACCCCCAAAATTAATCTTACACTGTCACGCTAACGGTACCCGTAACCGTGACAGATGTCAGGAAAAAATAAATAAAAGCTCACGGTTTCGGAACCGTGACCGTGACGGGCATGAATTTTGTAACCGTCCTACGTTTACGATAGCCATCGACGTGTCCGTAATACCCCTTTTGGAAGGTTGTCAAAATAAAAAAAATATTTAAAGTTGTGACGCTCAATTGAATGTCATCAACCTCTATAAGATGATCAAAATAGAAAAATTTTAAAGTTGTAATGCAAGATTAAATATGAGACGGTCTTTGAAAGATTGTCAGAATTGAGAATATTGGGAGTTGTAACTCTCAACGGCATTTAGAAAATGGTTAAAGTGGGAATTATATTTAAAGCTGTGACTGCAGACGGTTGTTGAAAGATTGTCAAAATCGAGAATATTTAGAGTTGTAACGCTGAATTATACGTCAGCGGTCTATAGAAAATGATCAAATTATAATAAATAAAAATTTATAACGCATGGGTATTTGAAAGATTGTAAAAATCGAGAATATTTTGATTTGTAACGCTTATTTTACGCCATCAACCCAATCTTCTTCTCATTGACTCAAAAACAACAAAAATCACATAGCATATGATAGCATGAATTATAGTCTAGTTTTTGGGGTTTGTTTGGACGTTTTATCTTTCATAATCTGCATGTTTGTATGTACATTATGTGATTTTACTACCATTTCATCTACCTTTGCGAGAATCGAGGTCTACACCTAGTTTCGTTGTAATTGCAGGCAATATGGTACGTTTTGCATCAAAAAGGAGCAGAAAGGAGTCATGAGTCATTTGGAGCTACATCCAGGAAGCATAGCCATGAATTAAAGATCTACTTTGGACCAGTTTTGAGAGATTTCACATTCAGTTGTGAGTCACCTCGGTTGACCAGAGATTCATCTCGACCGAGGCGATCCAGAGACACCGACTCGACCGAGGCGAAAACCTAGGACGCGGCGAGAATATTTTATTCTTGGAAGAGAT
The DNA here is from genome assembly GCA_033239045.1 of Fagopyrum esculentum. Classification (NCBI taxonomy): domain Eukaryota; kingdom Viridiplantae; phylum Streptophyta; class Magnoliopsida; order Caryophyllales; family Polygonaceae; genus Fagopyrum; species Fagopyrum esculentum. Next base: position 158,099,672 of record BSUD01000003.1, on the reverse strand, counting down.
CTTTTAAATTTGGAAAGTGATCTTATATTTTTGGGCTTGGCTTCTGGAAGGAAGGAGATATGCAGAATATATATTTTACCTATATTTATGGGATAATATCTTCTTAAGATTTATTATCTTTGGAGGTTTATTTTTCCTATAAAAAGGGTTGGATTTCCACAATTCCGAGATCACGCTATACCGTCGATCAGGGTTTACACACGCAGCAGCCGCAGTATACTCCAATTTGGGAGTTTTCGAAGAACCTTTTTGAAGGTTGAAGGAAGATTGAAGACCATAGCTTTTATAGCTTTTTGAAGGGTTTTGTAAGATTGCCTTCAATTCCCTCAATCGTTGTCTTGTCTTTTTGGATTATTATCCAAGAAACGCTTTGTTGTGATATTTGATTCAGTTATTGAAATCTTTTCATTAAATTCTTCTTTGTTCAAATATTCACCTTCTCCCCATATATTTAATACTTTCATTATGATGATGAGTGGCTAATTTCCTTGTGTGATTCTAGGGTGATTGACTGAAGGTTGTGGGAAAAACAATGATAGAATAATCTTAGAATCCAGTAGGATCCTGAAAGTTCGAGTCTTTAACCTTAACCCTAAGCATCTCGCTCGGTTGATGAACATCTCGGCCGGGGTGGAATTCTTCTGACCGATGTGACTTATCTGATCCTAAACTGAGAGTTAAGTGTTAGAGTTTGCTAAATCCTATTCTTATTACACTTTCCTGGTTCAAAGCAAGCTTAGGATGAGACTTACCCGGTAATTCCTTAGTTTGTGTACCAACGATCATAAGTGTAGGTAATAAAGGTTTATCCTTTATTGGGGTTTGAGTGTGCTTCCATCCCATCTTTGTGAGTTAGCCTGAAACTTACCCGGTAAAGGTTGATTCTATTCCCTTAGATGGTGTGTTAGTTTGAGGTTATAGTTCTTTATCTTGATTCCTTGAGACTTACCCGGTAATAGGAGTTACGGTTTAGGATTAGTGTGTAGTGAGACTTACCCGGTGATCTACTCCACTTTAGCAACACCTTCCCCACGCAAAAATCTCAGCTTTGTCCGCTTATCTATAGATCTTGAGTTGGAACCACAACTTGATGCTTTAATCCCTAGAATTGCATGTTTGCTTTATTGACTTCTTATTCATCTTTGATTGTGTTAAATTGCTCTTGTGGTTAGTATTGACATTAGCATACCGTATTGACTCCGTTTCACCGAGTCCCTGTGATCGACCCCTGGAATTTTCTTGCTTTTACTACGATTGACCCGTACACTGCGGGTTCGCATCCTTGTTTTAAGCTTAAGTCTAGGGTTATAAATTTAAAGCTTGCACACACCGTTTGGAGCGAACAACATACATCAAGAAAATTGTCTAGGCTTCAACATAACTCAAAAACTTATAATAATGCATGATTGAACAAGGGACATAATTAAAACAACTCGATCAAAACCTGTTTTGATCAAACCAGGTTGTAATTGTTCTTCCAATTAACCGTCGCCTGTCCGGGTATCCTCTTCATTTCGAATTGGAAAACCAAGTAGCCTTCGGATAATTTCTTGCTTGTACACTTCACTACCTCGTACAATCCATCATAAACATAAACAATCTTGCCAGAAATCTTATCCATCACTCCTTTGACAACCCTAACTTCATTCTTCACCTCCATACTGTTTTTCAACGCCAAATTCCCACGTTTCATGACTTGATCACCCTTCTTCTTCCCCTTCCCACCACAGTATCCTCCTTCACCTTCATAGATCAACGAATTAGGGTTTCTCAGGTCATCATGATGAATTCGAGCAACTACGCATGTCGCAACTCGCTTTCCACGCACCACCTTGTAGTCGATCCCTTGTTGCAGCTTTCTATGGATGCCGACGATTATCAGCTCGGATCTGTTGTTGAACTGGTCTCCTACCTTCACGCCTGGTACTGAACCGGTTGACTTCACATTCGCCATTGTTGGCCCTGAAAGGTTGCGGAGTTCTTTGAATTCCTTCAAGACCTTCAAGGATTCAAGTCAACTCTTAGCCCATCTTCGTTCGAACTTTGAATCTCTGCACATCTGTCTGTGAACAATTTGAGGATTGGGTTGATCTTCTCTTCATTGATGTTGCTGCTAATGGTAATGTCTCGGGTTGCTGAGACAATCCTAGTTTTGGATGTGGAGGAGAGATCAGTGCGCTGGAATGGGTTGGTCCAACGGAAAGCGGCCACCATTGTTGAGGTTAAGGTTGTGGAGTGTGGTATGTGTGTGAATGGGACTATGGGAGAACGTGGTTTTGTAAAGGTTGAGTGGAGAGACGTTTGAAATTTTGCAGTTTCAAGTTCAGGGGATTGGTGGATTAGGATCAATCTTATCAAAATCGAGAATATTTGGAGTCGTAACGCTTAGACGTACTAAACGACTACGACACTAAACGACAATGACAGTTGTCAAAATCGAAGATAATTGGAAGTATATCACAAAATTAAATGTCATCAGTCTTTGTCAGATTTTCAAAATTGATAATATTTAAAGTTGTGACATCACATTAATTGAACGTCGGTGCACTTTGTAAGATTGTCAAAATTGATAGAAAAAATTGTCCAAACAGTATCAAATTTTCTAGGCTGACAACAACTGTAAAATGGATTGTCATAAGTGTAAAATATATTGTTAACAAGTGTAAAATGAATCGTTAGAATAAGTCCCAAAAGAATTGTCAACAAACATGTTTTTTCATAGTTTTTTTCGTATTGCTAACATATGTAAAATGAATTGTCAAATTATTATTTTTTTTTCATTTATTATTTGTATTGTCAACACGTGTAAAATCGATTGTTAACAACCAATTAAATGTCACTAAAGTTATATTTTCATTGAATCATTTTATAAAAAACACCTTGTGTGCATTGCAAATCAAATCCTTCATTGGTCGTTTGTATAAATACAACACACTAAAAATAAAATTCAAATAAAATACACAAAAAAAAAAAGCAAAAAATCAACTAGATCTACATAATTTCACTCGATAAAGATGAAATTAACGACGGAGACGAAACATACAAACCACAAATTTCGAAGTAACGATAGATACAAATAAAATGTACTCTCATGGCGGTCTTGTTGTTCTCTCTTTTGGCCGTGATCAATCCAATCTCATTGTATCTCCGTCCGCCGGTATATATTCCAACAACCTTATTGGTCAGAAAACATCCGTCGGTTTCATTAACTTTTCTAGTAGTGTTGGAAATTCATGTAATATCTTGATCCTATCTTTCTTCCTCGTACACTCCTGTACCTCGTACAATCCAAAATAAACATTGATATATCTAGTTTGAATGTCACACTTTACTGATTTGGTTAAGAGTCGAGGGGGCGGAGTCATCACTTACTCAATCGGTATAATATTCGTGTAGTTTGAACTGTTTGTCATCAGTTTGAGTTTATGCTATTTGGCCTAGTATAATAATTGATCGTCAAGTATTACCTTTAAAATTTCGCTATATACTCGATGGATATACCATGTCCCCAAATTACCTATTTTCATCTGTAATCTGCCTCCTCAATAAATCTAAGTAAAACTAACCAATATTATATTGGACAAACCACTATCAATTAAAATTTGTATGTCATTTTCATTTTTTTTGTTAAATTTGGTTTCTTCTCGATCATATTCCGCCCAATAAACAATCTTACCGGGTATCTTAGCCTTCACACCTTGAACAACCCTAACTTCATTCTTAACCTCCATACTATATTTCAACGCAAAATTCGAACATGTAATCACTAAATCAACCTTCACCTTCATACATCAACAAATTAGAGTTTCTCATATCATCATGATGCATTCGTGCAACGACGGCAAGTCGCTTCCCATGCAGCACCGTGTGGTCGACCCCTTGCTGCAATTTTCAATGTAGAGGTGTGGGTGGGAGATTGTGGGTTTGTTTAGATGGTTGAAGAAAGAGATGTTTGATAATTGGCGGTTATGATCTTGTCTGAGTTGGTGGAAATGGTAAACAAAGATGTATAGAGATCATTTGGAATTGGTGAATTGAGGCCAACTTCTCACAGTTGAGAATATTTGGAGGTGTCATGTGCATCAGCCTTTGCAAAATGATCAAAATTGTAATTAATATTCATAATTCAAACGCCATTAAACGTCGCGGCCTTTGAAAGATGGTCAAAATTAAAAATATTTAGAAGCGGAGGTCGTAAACGCACGGCAATGGAATTCACAAACGTACAACGGTTCCGGAACCCGGAACCGTGACGGTCACGTGTTTCAACACCCTGATGATTTTCTTTTGTGAATTCTAACCAATAAAAAATTTTTTTAAAAAGTGAAGAAAATCATCACGGATCCGCAACCCGCAACTGTCTCGATTACGGGTTTCGGATCCGTGATAATTTTCTTTGTGAATTCTAATCCCAAAAAAAATCTGGCACTGTCACGGTTACGGGTTCCGTAACCGTGATAGATGTCAGGAAAAAGTTAATAAATATTTACGGTTTCGGAACCCGTGACTGTGACGGGCACAGATTCCGCAACCTTCGTGCGATTACGAAACCATCACCGTGCTCGTAATACCCCTTAGAAATATTATGCACGTTAGATGTCAACAACTTTTGGAAGGTTGTCAAAATCAAAAATATTTAAAGTTGTAACGCTCAATTAAATGTCATCAACCACTAGAAGATGATCAAAATAGAAAAATTTTTAAAGTTGTAATGCAAGGTTAAATATCGTCTTTGAAAGATTGTCAATATTGAGAATATTGAGAGTTGTAACTCTCAAGTGCCTTTAGAAAAAAGATTGTCAAAATTGAGAATATTGGGAGTTGTAACTCTCAACGGCCTTTAGAAAATGGTTAAAGTGGGAATTATATTTAAAGTTGTGACGACAGACAGTTGTTGAAAGATTGTCAAAATCGAGAATATTTAGAGTTGTAACGCTTAATTAAACGTCAGCGGTTTATAGAAAATGATCAAATTATAATAAACAAAAAATTATCACACATGGGTATTTGAAAAGTTGGCAAAATCGAGAATATTTTGATTTGTAACGCTTATTCTATGCCATCAACCCAATCTTCTTCGATCTCATTTACTCAAAAACAACCAAAATCATAAAGCATACATCAAGAAAATTGTCTAGGCTTCAACATAACTCAAAAACTTATAATAATGCATGATTGAACAAGGGACATAATTAAAACAACTCGATCAAAACCTGTTTTGATCAAACCAGGTTGTAATTGTTCTTCCAATTAACCGTCACCTGTCCGGGTATCCTCTTCATTTCGAATTGGAAAACCAAGTAGCCTTCGGATAATTTCTTGCTTGTACACTTCACTACCTCGTACAATCCATCATAAACATAAACAATCTTGCCAGAAATCTTATCCTTCACTCCTTTGACAACCCTAACTTCATTCTTCACCTCCATACTGTTTTTCAACGCCAAATTCCCACGTTTCATGACTTGATCACCCTTCTTCTTCCCCTTCCCACCACAGTATCCTCCTTCACCTTCATAGATCAACGAATTAGGGTTTCTCAGGTCATCATGATGAATTCGAGCAACTACGCATGTCGCAACTCGCTTTCCACGCACCACCTTGTAGTCGATCCCTTGTTGCAGCTTTCTATGGATGCCGACGATTATCAGCTCGGATCTGTTGTTGAACTGGTCTCCTACCTTCACGCCTGGTACTGAACCGGTTGACTTCACATTCGCCATTGTTGGCCCTGAAAGGTTGCGGAGTTCTTTGAACTCCTTCAAGACCTTCAAGGACTTCAAGTCAACTCTTAGCCCATCTTCGTTCGAACTTTGAATCTCTGCACATCTGTCTCTGAACAGTTTGAGGATTGGGTTGATCTTCTCTTCATTGCTGTTGCTGCTAATGGTAATGTCTCGGGTTGCTGAGACAATCCTAGTTTTGGATGTGGAGGAGAGATCAGTGCGCTGGAATGGGTTGGTCCAACGGAAAGCGGCCACCATTGTTGAGGTTGAGGTTGTGGAGTGTGGTATGTGTGTGAATGGGACTATGGGAGAACGTGGTTTTGTAAAGGTTGACGGGTGCAGTTTCAAGTTCAAGGGATTGGTGGATTAGGGTCAATCTTATCAAATTCGAAGGTGTAACGCTTAGACGTACTAAACGACAACGACACTAAACGACAATGATAGTTGTCAAAATCGAAGATAATTGGAAGTATATCACAAAATTAAATGTCATCGATCTTTGTCAGATTTTCAAAATCGATAATATTTAAAGTTGTGAGATCACATTAATTGAATGTCAGTGCACTTTGTAAGATTGTCAAAATTGAAAGAGAAAATTGTCTAAACAGTTTAACGTGTGAACAGTGATCGAGGTACTACTCTTTGGTTGGGGTCAATAGATGAGGTACCATTCTGATAGTTTAAACGATGAGGTACTAACACTACTAAATAAATGGTCTGTCGTAACTGTTAAAATTAGTTACTTAAGGCTTCAAAACTATTATAATAAGGCTTTAGTAATGGATTATGCTCCGCTACAATAGTCTGCCTTTGCAATAGGTATGTAGCAACGAAGATGAACTCTACTATAACGGTTTAAAGAATCGAGTCCAAAACAATTACAATAAACACATAATTATTACTATAGGTGAAACCATTACGAAAATATATTATTATTACAATAGATCTTACCATTGCAATATTGATAGACCCGCTACCAAGGGACAACCATTATAAAACGTAGATAATTGTCGATCACCTTATATATATATAACCATTGATATATGATCTACAATTGTTACCACAATACCTGATATGTACAATTAATTAGATAATTTATATATTATACAAATTTAGTACAAAATACTAATGATAATCCATAGATAAATAATATGAAGGAATAAAGTGTACATCATTCCCAAAATAATACGAAGTACTTGTATGGACAACAATTGTATATTAGTCTCCTAATTACACAAATTTTCATATTTGCTCAAACACCTAACCGTTCATCACATAATAAACCCAAAAATTACTTGCAAAAAGTTAAGTTAGCTATCAATTAACATAGAAATTTCAGATTTTTAGCAAGAGGGGAAGGACCCAGGACATCTCCACAGAACAAAAGTTGCGCATGAAGAGTCGCGATGTAGCAATAAACTCATGGTAGATGACGTAATTTGGGAGCATCCCGTCCTCGTCTGATTTCAGTACAGATGACGGATGTACATGTTATGGTCATGATCGAAGAAATGTTGTAGTAAAACATCTAGACTCAAGATTCCAAGTTTCAGCATAATATCTAGGAAAAGTTTTATCTATTCTTTTATAATTTAGAAAAGGCTAGTGAAGAGTAATATCAGGTTATCTTTATAAATTTTATGCTCGAAAAATTTCATACTTCTCACATGAATTTTTCCTCCTAGTTGCGCTCTCTCGGAACTTTATTTAGCTTTGTGTACATGAACGAGTTGAGTCTTCAAACCAAGAGTTTTGTAACCATTATGATGAACTGTTCTCTCGGCAAGCTAATTAGCATAGCCCACAGCCAAAGCCTTCCTCAAATTCTTATAATTGTGTCGGCTTTCTCGATGTCGTTGGCTTCCCTGGACTTCTAATGGCCCTGGTCCATGATATGCAGCAGTCATGTGAAAAGAAGAAATATGATTAGTGAGATGAATTGAAAAAAAAAATTGTTACTTACTGTCTAAGAAGGATATACAGAAACAAATAAGATCAAGAATAAGAATAACTTAGCTTTGAAGGAATGTAGATATGTTTACGTTCTCTGTAAAATGATATATGAGCATACATACAGTTTCTACAATCTAGATCTAATTCAGTACGTAAACACTAGGTTCTTTGTTTTGTCAAGCAAAACGGCATCACTAAGATACCTCAATTTTCGGATATTGATGCCCTTGAGATTCTTCAAGATGGGAAGGACCCAGGATATCGCCACAACACAAATGTTTAGCATCATTATGGGTCTGAATACCTAAAATGTGACACCAAACTATCAAATAACAAGCACAATCATTAACAATTAACTTAGAAACTTTCAGATTTTTAGCAAGACCCATTAACAATCACTTAATATAAAAACTTTTAAAGACTAAAGAATTGAAAAGAGAAAGAAACCTTCTTGAGCGCGAGGGATAAGCATTTACTAAGAAGCTCCTTGGGAGGCATGAAATCAAGATGGTCTAGTGCACACTGAAATGCCTTATTTTGCAAAGCCAAAGGCATATCACAAGCTCTAACATGTACATTAAGAAACTGAAGTTGTTGTTGTTCGGTTGCCTTTTTCCTTTGAATAAGGCTGCTGAAGAAATTGTTTTTTCTCTAGCTCCATCTCTACCACACTGTGCTGAAATTTAAGCAATGAAGAATTTCAAAGGGAAGGTCATATTTGGCCTCAGACCAAGGATAGTTTATAAATCAAAACTAAAACTAATTAGCTACAAGGAGTGAACCAATTTGCAACCAACATAAAATGTTCATAACTGAATCGGAATACGGCCATGTCAAAGCTAGCAAAAAAAATTGAATAAGGTTAAGAGTTAATTAAAGATATTTCAGTTTAGTAACTAAACCATAAGGAGTACGGCAATGTCAAACATTTAGGAGCATACCGGAGACTGAGCTCGAGAAACAGAGATTGATAGATGATGAAGTAATGGAACTCAAAATCTGAGTATAAATCACAAAAGATAAAACAAAAGAGTGACAAAATTTGCAGGTTAGGAACACCTTCATTTTCCACATCTATTCTCACAAATAACACCACAAATCAACCGTAAAAATAATCAAACAACAAAAAATATCATAAATATACTATATATTCTAAATATTATGACCGGGAATGAAGTCTTTAAGGGTTTCCTTGCTTTTTAAAGAAATACTCAAAAAAAATAACAGATAAGAGTTATTTGCAATATCCTAATCAAGTTGCTCTCTATTAAAAAGTAAATAAATTTTCAAAATGACGATTAGCTAAGAACTCACCTATGTTTTTAAGGACTCGTAACGTTGTGTTACTAGTCTAGTAAACTACATACATAAAGTTAGAAGAAGAAAAATGAGTCAAAAGGACATGTAAATAATAGAATTTCATAAACTAGTGTTACTAGTCTAATAATAATACAATTTTGACTATATTTGTGTGTTTCCATTAATCAACAACTTAAAGTATATCTTTGATCATATGATTAGAGTAAGGAGTTACCAATACATGTAACCAAGCATTTAACAAGAACAAAAAATATCATCTTTTTAACACAAACAAAAGATAAGCAACCAAGTAATAACAAAAAAGAAAAGATCATCATCTAACACACTATGTGATGCATTTTGTCATCCATTAAAGCAGTCAATGTATAAAGCCAAATTCTAAACTAATACAACAAATGGGTCACCGAATCTCGTGCTCTTCCAAGGCTAACAAACATAGAAAAGGTAGAGAAAATGGTCAAGACAACATATACAAGGTTAGTGTTTAAGAAAAAACATTCTGGATAAATATTTAAAGAAGTAGTTTACATTTACCTGCATATATCTTAAGGGTCCTAAAAAGAGACTATTTTTTTTTTTTTGATCAAGAAGGTAAAAGGCTCGATTACACCAAAGATAATTGGTGTATCGAGAGGCCGACAAACGGCAAACGGGCAAACCGTCATGCAAAAAGAAAAAACCATAAAAAGGAAACAGTACAAACACCACAATCAAGGACCGAAAAAGTGAGAAAGATCCAATAATCGGAACAGCTACACCTTTGGAGAAGACGCGGAACTCTCGAGGCTGGCCAAACATGGAGAGAGCACAGGCTAGATGAACTGGCGCGGTGTCTCGCCGCCGGGAAGCAGGATGGTAGAAACCTTTTTTAGGGGATGTCATACCTCCTGCGGAAATGTGGATCCCACGACGTTGCCCCCACCGAGATGGAGGATCTTCGGAGACCTCGAACACAACCACGATCACAATCAACACGATCAACAAGGGCATGTGACTACGGCATCTTCCAAGACAATCGTTTAGCTCACCCTCGGGAAACATCTTCAGAAAGGAAAGTCATCCCAAAATTTTTGGACGGATGAAATCTAGATTCCAAAAGCTTGGAATAATTTATTTATTAAATTAAAAGCTAACTTTTTCTTGTTTATTCATAACATTGTTTGATTTAAACACAATTTGATTGTGAAATTGCTTTACCAATACCAACATTATTGGTAACCCTTTGTGACGTTGGCAAATTTGGTGAAAAATAGTCTCAAAACAACTTTTATAATCATCAGCATCTATACCATACACACTGGCATTTTCAAATACCCTGTTTTTCACATCTATAAGTCTATAAATTGTCTCGTTATCCTTTCATCTCTCATGATTCTGGAATGAACTTCTGGATATTGTACTTTGTTCTTTGTTCACCTCCTGCAAAAGGAGTCTCTCTTATTCTTCGGTTAGTCTTATTTCCGCATTAGTCATGGTGTTCCTTTCGTGCATAACTATCACACCAAACTCCGACACAACCTTTACAAGCCAAAACAGTCCGGTAGCTGAAAACAGTTACCATCAGCACAAACAACCAGATCCCGACAATATAGAGAATTTTGTTCACAAAAAACAGCTGTTTTAAAGAAGTAACTACTTCGGAAATCACCCATAATTCTATTCAACATTTCTTGATGTTTGATGTGCTTGGTTTGTGGTTGCCTCACACACGATCTCCCTTTGGTAGACCATCCTTCACCATTGCTGATGTAGTAGTTAACTGAGCCTGCACCACATAAACTCGAAAAGCAGGAACCACAATACATGTAGTTTACCACCTGCATACAATTTTCTAAGAAGGATCTTTTATTGAGGAGATTTTTATTCTCAATTTGAACATAATTTTCTCGCGGTTCTTGATCTAATATGATGGTCTTAGTTTCTGTTTTGTGTACAAAAACTGCCGTTTTTCTCGTGTTTTTCTACCATCAAAAGTTTGAGAGGGAAGGCAGAATACACACAACAGTGTTCAACCTATCCATGTTCTCAATCATATCTAAGCAATGTAGGATGATGAATGATGTTTGTTCTAGAAGAATACATGAGGTTTTTCGTAGATTTGATCGAAGTTAATCAGTGATGAAGGAACATACCAGACTTATCACTTTTTGATTGATAGTAGATCTCCGTTTCTTCCTCCTGATGTTCTCTTGTTCCATGGCCGAAACTTATTCAAGAGAAGGGTTGTAGTGGGATATACGGCCGTATATCATCCTGCACCCAAAGCCTTCCCTGGATCTTTCGAACCCAGGAAACAGATGCTCGAAAAAACTCGTAGAAAGGCGCCCCCTCCATCTACACGACGTCCTTCAGACATCGTCGTTGTTGGCTACTATCCACCTCACGAGTTTTCCATCTCTTCCTCTTTTTCCTCTTCTCATCAACGAGCCGCTTCATTTTGATGATCTTAACCTTGTGTTTTGGTGACTCACGACCCTCCCATCCCCAAAAGTCGAAAAGTGGTCTGATTTCTTATCTCAGATGACCAAATCGGAAGAGGAAAGATAGATCTAGGCTAGTATGGGTTGTTTAGGATGGCTGGTTGTGGTATCTTGAAGCTAAAAATTTCAGGATTTTTCATTGAATTTCTTTGTGGGAAGTCTTCCTCTACATCAAGACTTTACTCCAGTAATTTGTATTTGGGATTCTGGGATGTTGGGGGCCAGCTTGAATCGCCGTCGATGTGTGCGGCTAGGGTTTCAATGGATGTGAGAGATGAGGGAAAGCAATCTAACGCGCGGCGCGTTCTCCTTCTTGGGTTTTAGGGTTTTCATTGTACTGTTCTAAATGTTTGAAAAAAAATCCTAAAAAGAGACTATAAATAGGCTTAAACTATTTCGAAAGTACTTGATTAGGCCTAAAAAAAAGAATTTATCCAAACACATATTAAGCTCATTTAATTTGGACAATGGGATAGCTTTTGACACCTTACCTTTATCATTTTATCTTGCCTTAGTTTAACCGTAATTCTGCTTTTCATTAATTCAACACTAAGATTCTTCATAGTACGTTTAAGATCACAGATATTAAGACTATTCACTTGTTTTCTAATCATAATACACACATCATTTTCATCTATCTTTCCTAAATAAAAGCTAAAACCTAAAACCTAAAATTACATTTTGCATACATTATCACAAGATAAATTAGACTTATTTTATTAGGACAGTGGATTTTGACATCGGTGGATTGAAATCCATCTTACTTGTCTCATTCGACAAGACAAAAGTATACTGGCCAGTTCTTAGTTCACATAGAATGTGGAATTGTGAACAAATGTAAAATGTACCGTCAACAAATACAAAATGGAATGTCAAAAAGTGTAAGATGGATTGTAAAATGGAATGTACTATCAACAAATATTTTTTTGTTTCGTCAAAAAGTGTAAAATGGATTGTAAAAAAATGTAAAACGAATTGTCAACAAGTACAATTTTTCTATTTTTCCGGACCGTCAACAACTGTAAAATGGATTGTCATAAGTGTAAAATATATTGTTAACAAGTGTAAAATGAATCGTTAGAAGTGTCAAAAGAATTGTCAAAAAACATGTTTTTTCATATTTTTTTTCGTATTGCTAATATGTGTAAAATGAATTGTCAATTTTTTTTTTCATTTATTGTTTGTATTGTCAACAAGTGTAAAATCGATTGTCAACAACCAATTAAATGTCACTAAAGTTCTATTTTCATTGAATCATTTTATAAAAAAACACCTTATGTGCATTGCAAATCAAATACTTCATTGGTCATTTGTATAAATACAACACACTAAAAACAAAATTCAAATAAAATACACAAAAAAATGAACTAGATCTACATAATTTCACTCGATAACGATGAAATTAACGACGGAGACGACACATACAAACCACAAATTTGGAAGTAACGATAGACACAAATGAAATGTACTCTCATGGTGGTCTTGTTGTTCTCTCTTTTGGCCGTGATCAATCCAATCTCATTGTATCTCCGTCTGCAATTTTTTTTATTTATTTTTTTTGAAAAATTAATTGTATTGAGAAGGGAATAATGTACATGAAGAGATTACAGTGACGAGGTTCAAAAGATCAAAGAAGAAGAAAACAGCGAGGGAGATAGGAGGATAGGAATTAAGCAAGGTGAATTCCAAACATTCTTGCCGTGGCCAAGGAATCAGGGGATCGATCCTTCCAGTTGTGAGCAAGATGGAGCTTAGTGTCACGTATAGCATCTCCAGCGCAATCGACGGCTCCAGTGAAAGTATTGTTATACACTTTGTTGTTCCTTGCCTTCCAAATAAAATAGATGAAAGAGCACAAGGAGAGAATTTAGATCGGTTATCCAACTAAAATTTCCATGCTTAATAGCCACCGACTAAGATGTCATTTGATTCTTACAATTGAAAATCCTTAAATTGGAAATTCATGTAATATCTTGATCCTCTCTTTCTTCCTCGTACACTCCACTACCTCGTACAATCTAACATAAACATTGATATATCTAGTTTGAATGTCACACTTTACTGATTTGGCTAAGAGTCGAGGGGGCGGAGTCATCACTTACTCAATCGTATAATATTCGTGTAGTTAATTTGAACTGTTTGTCATCAGTTTAAGTTTATACTATTTGGCCTAGTACAATAATTGGTCGTCAAGTATTACCTTTAAGATTTCGCTATATACTCGATCGATATACCATGTCCCCAAATTATCTATTTCCATCTGTAATCTGACTCCTCGACAAATCTATCTAAGTAAAACTAACCAATATTATATTGGGCGAACCTAATAAGATAGGACAGCTGGCACCACACATCTGTAACACAAAGCTTTATAAAAAGAAAAGTTGCACATGTAATCAGTTACAGAAAAATGAATAAAGATCACTTTCTCTCTCTTCTCAAATTGGTTTCTCTCTTTCCTTCACGTTTACATTCGATATGAATGTTATTATGGTATCAGAGCGAGAAAACACCACCAGATCCCTGATTTCCTTCTTTCTATCAGATCTTTGATTTCTTTCTATCAAAACACTATCAGATCGGTTTCTTTCTTCTATCGATCACCAAAATACTACCAGAATGTCTGGAAAATCATCGTCCGGTTCAGCACCAGGGGGCTCAACACCGGGCGGTTCAACACCATCTAACCTGCAGAATTTTTCCTCAAATCCATGGACAGGAATCACGGATCACAGTCATCCATGCTATGTACATCCTTCGGATCAACCAGGCTTGCCTATTGTATCACAAATTTTTGATGGAAAAGGATACAATGAATGGAAAAGATCTGTCAGAATGTCTCTGTCTGCCAAGAACAAATCAGGTTTCATTGACGGTAGTCTACCAAAGCCTGAAATCAGTTCTAAAATGTATAGATCATGGGAAAGGTGCAATGATCTTGTGATGGCTTGGATCTTGAATAGCGTAAATCAAGAAATTAGAAAAAGTCTGATTTACTGCAACACTGCTCAAGAAATGTGGTTGGAACTGGAAACCAGATACGGCCAATCAAGTGGTACCCAACTATATGCTGTTCAAAAGGAACTTGCTGGAATTTCTCAAGGAAATCTCTCGATTTCTAGTTTTTACACAACAATCAAGATAATTTGGGAAGAATTTGCTAGTATTAGACAAACTCTTGTCTGTACAACTTGTGGTACTCACCAAGATTTAGCAAAATTTGAAGAAAACCAAAGATTGATTCAATTTCTTATGGGATTGAATGACAGCTATTCTGCCATTCGAGGTCAAATTCTACTTATGAAACCTCTACCTTCCATTGCTCAGGCTTATTCAATGTTATTACAAGAAGAAAAACAGAGATCCATCACAAATCCAAGTAATATTGGTGATGAATCGGCAGCTCTTTATGCCTCACAAAGCAGACAAAATCCAATTGATGAAAAGTCCAATAAAGATCGATCTTCTTCGAGCTATGACAAGAGACCTGTTTATACATGCACGCATTGCAATAGAACAGGTCACACGGTTGATCGATGTTACAAGATCATAGGTTATCCTCCAAGAAATGCTCTAGGAGATACTCCTAATGATGGACGTCAACAAAGAAACAAATATGCCTCAAATGTACAAGAACAAGATAATTCAACTTCAAATGATGCTTCCGCTATTACGTCTACAATCCCTGGTCTTTCTGCAGAGCAATATTCTCGTTTGTTAAATCTATTACAAACTACCCCTACTGCTTCACATGTTGTATGCAGTTCAGCTTCCGCCGCTGATTTCATGCCTGGTACATCATATCACTCTTTATATACTCATGCTGGTTTATTCTCTTCTGCAAACTTGAGTCATTCCTGGATCATTGACAGTGGAGCTAGTTCTCATATGTGCCATGATTTGACTTTATTTACCTCTTATTCTCAACTGGAACAACCTTATCTTGTCATTCTACCAAATGGAGAAAAGATTGAGATTAAGATTCAAGGAAGTATTCAGCTGCTGCCTGAACTTGTACTAACAGAAGTGCTTTATGTGCCTTCTTTCAAGTTCAACTTATTATCTGTTGCCAAGATTGCTGCACAATATGACTGCGTTATTCAATTTTGTAAAACTGCATGCTATTTGCAGGCCCCTTCAATGAAGAGGCCACTGGCTCTTGGTAATATGAGAAAAGGACTGTACATCTTGCAAGACACTTCCAGCAATTCAGTTCCAAGACATCTTCCATCTCAAACTACATGTCACTTCGCCACAAATAAAATCTCAGGACCTGTTTCTCACAATATCTGGCATATTAGACTTGGTCACTTGCCTTTGTACAAACTTAAGACTCTTTCTCTCATTCATGACAAGAATGACTTGTCTGATATCTCTACTTGTAACATTTGTGCACAATCTAGACAGACTAGATTGCCTTTCTCTAATAGCTCAATCAAAACATCATCAATCTTTCAGCTCATTCATATTGATGTTTGGGGTCCTTACAAAACTCCTACTTACAATGGTTTTCAATACTTTCTGACCATTGTTGATGATTTCAGCAGGGCCACTTGGATCCATTTACTACAATGTAAAAGTAATGCTTTCTCTTTTGTTAAAGCCTTTATTGAGATGGTCGACAGACAATTCAATCAGAAAGTTCAAACCATCAGATCAGACAATGCATTGGAGCTTGGTTCAAGTCATGCCAATTCAGAATTTTTTACAATCCAAAGGGATTTCTCATCAAACTTCGTGTCCAGCCACTCCTCAGCAGAATGGTGTTGTAGAAAGGAAGCACAGGCACTTGCTTGAGACTTCCAGAGCTCTTCTATTCCAATCTAAGTTGCCCTTGTGCTACTGGGGTGAATGTGTCCTCACTGCAGCCCATCTCATCAACAGATTTCCAAGTCAATTACTTCAACAAAAATCTCCATATCAGATTCTGTTTAACCAAAAACCTGATTATTCCCAGCTCAGGTCTTTTGGTTGTTTATGCTATGCTTCCACTCAGAAAACAAACCGTGACAAGTTTATGCCTCGAGCAATTGCTTGTGTATTCCTTGGTTATCCTTTTGGTAAAAAAGGTTACAAGGTTCTCAGCTTGGATACTAGAAAGGTCTTTGTCTCTAGAGATGTTATTTTCCACGAAGAAGTCTTTCCTCTTCATCACTCACCTCCTCAAGATGTTCTTGACCTTTTTCCTACTCCTTCTCCTTCTACCTTTCATGAGGATGTTTCTTATTCACCCTCTATTTTACCCACCAACCATGTTTCCAACCCAAAAACATCCTCTAATCAGACTCCTACCTCTTTCTCTCCATCAGTTTCTGACCCATATAGTGATACTACACCAGTTCTTCGCAGATCTACCAGGGAACACACACGCCCTGCTTACCTTGACAATTATGTGTGTCATGCTACAACTGACACTATTTGTTCATGTCCTCATACAATCACATCTACCCTCGCCTGTAATTACTCCCTTTTTTCCTCCACTGCACCCTTTGCCACTGAAATTGAACCTCAAACTTATGCAGAAGCAGCTAAAGATCCTAGGTGGGTACTTGCCATGAACCAAGAATTCCAAGCTCTTGATGATAACCATACTTGGGATCTAGTTAAACTTCCTCAAGGAAAGAAGCCCATTATATGCAAATGGGTTTATAAGATCAAGCATAAAGCAGATGGGAGTATAGAAAGATTCAAAGCTCGCCTAGTTGTTAAAGGCTTTACCCAAAAAGAGGGCATTGACTACAACGAGACTTTTTCTCCTGTGGTCAAAATCACCACTATTCGAAGCCTAGTAAGCATTGCTGTGAAGAAAGGATGGCCACTATTCCAACTCGATGTAAATAATGCCTTTTTACATGGAGAGCTACATGAAGAAGTATACATGAGAGCACCTCTTGGTTTATCTGCTCAACATCAGTCCACAGTTTGTCGCCTTAAGAAGTCCCTTTATGGCCTTAAACAAGCTTCTAGACAATGGTATGCTCGACTTTCCACTGCCCTAAAATCCACTGGATACATTCAGTCCCTCAACGATTATTCTCTTTTCTACAAGAAAGATTCTTCATCTTCCATTTTTGTGGCTGTCTATGTTGATGATATCATTGTCACAGGGACAAGTATAAGTGAGATTAATTCTCTCAAGTCTTTTCTGAATACTGAATTCAGAATCAAGGATTTGGGTTTCCTGAATTTTTTTCTGGGCATTGAATTTCTCCAGGTTTAAAATGGACTTGTACTATCTCAGAGAAAGTTCCTCTCTGAAGTATTGTCAGACTTTGATTGCTCCACTGGTTCACTTATAAGTCCTCTTGAACTCAACACAAAACTCTTATCTTCTGAAGGCGAATTACTTGAAGATCCTACCATCTACAGACAACTAGTTGGCAAGTTAAACTTTTTAACTCAAACTAGGCCAGATATTTGCTTCACTGTGCAGTTACTTAGCCAGTTTATGCAGCAACCACGAACTTCTCACCTTCAGGCTGCTCATCATACTTTGAGATATCTCAAAGGCACTTCCAATCTGGGAATTCTATTGAACAATGACTCAAAATTTTCACTTCTAGCTTACTGTGATGCTGATTGGGCCTCTTGTCCCAATTCCAGAAGGTCTGTAAGTGGATTCATTATATTTCTTGGTAATAGCCCCATTTTATGGAAGTCTAAGAAACAGCAAAGTGTATCACTGTCTTTTGCAGAAGCTGAGTATCGATCAATGAGACGTGCAACTGCTGAACTTGCTTGGCTCAGCCGCCTTTTACATGAGCTTGAAGTGCCAAACATTACTCCTATTCAACTCAAATGTGACAACATGGCAGCCATATACATTGCAAAAAATCCCGTCTATCATGAACGTACCAAACACATAGACTTGGATTGCCATTTCGTGAGAGAAAAGCTCCTTGAGGGTCTTATTTCACTCTCCCAAGTACCAACTCGACAACAGCTTGCAGACATTCTTACAAAAATTCTTCCCGGACACTTGCATCATTCCATTTTATCCAAGTTGGGGGTCATTTGTCACCCTCCAACTTGAGGGGGGTAATAAGATAGGACAGCTGGCACCACACATCTGTAACACAAAGCTTTATAAAAAGAAAAGCTGCACATGTAATCAGTTACAGAAAAATGAATAAAGATCACTTTCTCTCTCTTCTCAAATTGGTTTCTCTCTTTCCTTCACGTTTACATTCGATATGAATGTTATTAGAACCACTATAAAATTAAATTTGTATGTCATTTTCATTTTTTTTTTTGTTAAATTTTGGTTTCTTCTCATATTCCGCCGAAGAAACAATCTTACCGGGTATCTTAGCCTTCACACCTTGAACAACCCTAACTTCATTCTTAACCTCCATACTATTTTTCATCGCAAAATTCGAACATGTAATCACTAAATCAACCTTCTTCTTACGCTTCCCGCCACAAAACCCACCTTCACCTTCATACATCAACAAATTAGAGTTTCTCATATCATCATGATGCATTCGTGCAACGACGGCTACTCGCTTCCCATGCAGCACCGTGTGGTCGACCCCTTGCTGCAATTTTCAATGTAGAGGTGTGGGTGGGAGATTGTGGGTTTGTTTAGATGGTTGAAGAAAGAGATCACTACTAGAAAAGCGGGTCCGAAGCGACGCATTTAATAGCATTTTGCGACACCTTAAGGTGTCGCAAATATGATATGCGACACTTTTAAAGGGTGTCACAATTTCCACCGTCACAATTGACAGATGTGCCAATTGCGACACCTTAATATGTCACAGTAAATTGTGACACCTTAAGATGTCACAGAAGTTAAAAATTTTGCGACATGTATACTTGTCATGTTTTGAGACATTTGCGACACTGTACCGCGACGCTCTTCAACACTTGCCTTGCTTTTTTAATGCAATTATTTCCAACACCTCAAGGTGTCACATTTTACAATTAATTAATAAAAAAAAATATAATAATATAAGCATCTATGATTACATACGTGTATATATAGAGATATATACCAAGACATACAATAGTAAAAATATTGAATATTGACTCGAAGGAGTCGGTGGACATCGTGCATTCCTCGCACATTAGAGTTCTCTTTCTATCTCGTCTAATTTTTCTGTCAGTTGTAAAATTTGAGATTTCAAGCTTGAGGCCTCCTCACTCAATGGCTTAGTTTATGTTGCTTTACTATCCTGATGCTCTTCAATCTCTCTTTTCTGGTTGTTCACAGAGACGAACTCAAGTCTAAGACCATTCATCTGTTCCCATAGAGTGGAGTGCTCTTTTTCCCTCTCTTTTAACTTCTCCAATAGCTGCGAACTTGAGCTCTGAAGCTTCCTCCTCACCAAATCCTTGTGCCTCCGTGGCTTTACTCTCCAATTGTTCTTCCAATTCTCTTTTCGAGTTGTTTATTGACTCCACTTCCAGCAATGTTGAGTGATCTTTCTCTTTATTGACCAACTTTTCTCTAAGCTGTCTTGGCCTTAGGTCTCTCCCAGTTGCAAACTGTACCTGCACGCCCATCATGAAAACTATTATAAATATTACGGGTTATGGGATATAGTAGCCATAAAAAAGGATACCGGGAGGAGGAGAATACAAAACATAGAAATAAAAGATTCATTGTTAACACATCAAAGCACCTACACAATTGATCCAGCTTTCCTCTAACAACACCCTGCAAAACCACAGAAAGAGTTCAAAATCTCAATTGCCACTTTGTGAGCGACCATGGTACTACCACTTGCTCCACGCCACCACTTAGTTACTCGAACCTAACTCAATCAAATTCTCGTGGTTTGGTTTTTAAGTAATACAAGTTTTAACAACGTATACTCAAGAGCTGAACATGGAAGCAGATGTTGAAATAAAGATCAAGACAACAAAAGTGGCTACATAAAGACAATACGACATCTAGAGTAAAAATCAAGCCAAGTCTGATATTGTAATAAAGACGCTAGGAAAATTGCAACACATTAAATAAAAAATTTTGTGAAAATAACATGTTATCAACCTCCAGAAGAACTTAGTAACAGAAATAAGCCTACAACCCTACACAATAAGCAAGCAAATGGTATACCACATGCATGCACTCGTTTATAAGAAAATCTTCAAGTTCACATACATTTTCCGCATCAGCTCTTGCATCAGTTGATGATACTGCAACACCTTATATAAGTAGGGCTTGATGATATTTATATAAGTTGAAGATATCACCTCGTTATACACCTCTGCAAATTGACGGTTCACAACTATAGGTGATCCAAAGTTATACATAGTTACATATATTACTCCATACCTAAGAAGTACACAAATAAAATGTTAGTATTTGCTTTTGTATAACAATATCTACTCTTCTCGTGTAAAAGTCGAACAAATCTAGCATCGTATGGTTGCAAGCTATATTACAATTATATCTAGCAACATACAGTAGTTTGAATAAGTGGATAAAGCTTCAATATAGTGCACATCTTATATATTAGAGAGATGGAATTAAGTAATACTTTTTCAGTGACCAGGTAATAGAAAATTCAATTGACATGGCTTAATGGTATCATTGAGGCCTAATCTTTTCTACTTGTCTGACCTAAGGGAAAAACTGCAAGCTATAACTAGTAACATTTTCAACTACTTAGATCCTAGCGGTGAACTAAAATGCTTTCAAGTTACTGGAAATTACCTTCTTTTCTTGATACAGAGGTTGATAGGACTACTTACTTTTAATCATAACCAATTGCTTGTCGAATAAGAAACAGGATCCTTGTTCCCACAAAATCATATGCACCCAAGAAGCCACTATGAACCTACAAAAATAAGCACCATTTTCCTTTACAAAAATATGCTATAGGTATAATATTCAAAAAAGACAAGTTTATTCTCAAAACATCCATACTTGAACTCCTTGCTTGAAGTCACCACCAATCCTTTCAGGATTTAACCTATAGTGTTAAGAATAAGTCAAGGTTACAAAAGGAGACTGAATATTCCAAAAAAGTGCTCATTCGAGCAGCTACTCATCCCACTGATCAACAAATTATAACTGAAATAAAATATGCTTCCTGTTCAGTGACAAGATAATGTATTATTGTGATGATTCAAGATACATACAAATTTGAAAAAACCGGACACATTGTCTGCATTCTGTAGTGCGTAAGCCATGCAAAACAAAGTGAAATTTTTAAGAACATGGCAAATTGTAAAGGTGAAATATAAGACAAGATATCAATCCAAAGAAGATCTTCAAAAATCTAACAGTGGCTCAAAATACAATATCACAAAGTAACCCAGACTCCCAGGTGTTTATCTTCTACTGTTTATTTCTTGTCATAGATGACATACAAATTTCATAACTTGGCTAAAGAGTGGCATAGGTAAAACAAAATAATACTTTTCTAAGCATAAAAATAGAATGATCGATCATACAAACAGTAGCTTCCTGTTGATACTTACAGGTTGTTTCAAGAATAATTGTGCTCTTGAAAATTATGAATTCAATTGGTATACAATGACACAATAGAGACTAGAGGAGATTAGTAACTTCCTCAAATCCTAATCAATACCTGATTCCACAAATGTTTGTTGTGTTGTGAAGAATCACCATCTTGCTCTACAACAGAAGTAGGTGATCCATTTGTTGTTACTAGTACTATTTTTCTGAGACTCCTATCTCTGCTCTATATCGGTAAAAACTACATCTTCTGAAAAGCCTTTAGGATCGTTACTTGGCTCTAATGATGCATCCAAATCATTTGGATTACTAGTCTCCTTGTTGTCTAATATAGCTTGCTTATGTTCGGAAGCTTATCTTTGGGAATCTATGTATCGTTGAAATATTCCAACTATCTGAAGGCAAACTACACAAAGTCCCTCACTTGCACAGTCTCAGAACAAACAAGATTTTTCACAGCAGACTCAAAACCATTCTTTCTTATAAAATCTGAGATAAATGGAAGCCTCCACCAATTTTTATCATCATCTATTTCTTCAAAACTCTTGTACCTGACCTGAAAATCACAAAAAGCATAATCAATACCTGCTTGAGGAGCTTTCTAAATCTCAGAAAATCTGTTTTCACATGGCCGGGAGCGGACGGAATCGGAGAGGGCGAAAACAAAGACGGGGAAATTTGTTCTTGAGTCCGAGTTGACGAAGCGAAGGGCGTTGGAGGGATAGGAGATGCGCTTGGAGGAGGTTTGGAAGTGGAAGGGAGGGGAGACGACGGGGACAACCTGAACTTTGGGGACAGGGGAGAGGATGATGGCTTGCGGAGTACGGGTGGTGCTTTCCATGGCAGAGTAGCGGATGGTTGGAGGTTGAGGAGAAATCTCCAACGAAGTGAAAGGATTCACCTCGAAAAGCTTAGGGCCTAAGGTGTGTGGAGGCCATGGATGCTTACTGCTTAGGGCTTCCATCTTCTTCGAGATTGAGAGTTCAATCGAAGCTAATTAAAGCAGCCGGAGGCAGAATGAGAGTTTAGGAGAGCCGATGAGGACCTTGAGAACGGTAGAAAACCTGATTTGGATCGAGAGAGACGAACTTTGCGAGTAGCCCTAAGCAGATTTGGGAGAGCGTAAATTGCGTAATATTGGCGAGTAACCTAATATTCAGTTTTAGAAATTTAAATTTTAATATTGCGATATCAGGGGGCGTCGTTAAAATAAAATAAAAAAGTGACACAGTAAGGTGTCACTTTTTGTGTCATTTGCGACACCTATATGTGTCGGAAAATGGAGACACCTTAAAGCGTCGCAATTTAGCGAGGGTTTCGCGGATGTAAATTTTTTGCGACACATTGCAAAGGTGTCGAAAGAAAAGTGTCGCATATAACCTGCATTTCTAGTAGTGGATGTTTGATAATTGGCGGTTATGATCTTGTCTGAGTTGGTGGAAATGGTAAACAAAGATGTATAGAGATCATTTGGAATTGGTGAATTGAGGCCAACTTCTCACGGTAGAGAATATTTGGAGGTGTCATGTGCATTAGCCTTTGCAAAATGATTAAAATTGAAATTAATATTCATAATTCAAACGCCATATCAATCTCTAGCCTTTGAAAGATTGTCAAAATCGAAAATCATTAATCATCAACAAGATAACAACCTATAGAAGTTGGTGAAAATTGTGAATATTTAGAGTTGTAATATTATATTAAACGTCACGGCCTTTGAAAGATGGTCAAAATTGAAAATATTTGAAAACGAAAGTCGTAAACGCATGACAATGGAATTCACAAACGCACAACGGTTCCGGAATCCGGAACCGTGACGGTCATGGGTTTCAGAACCGTGATGATTTTCTTTTGTGAATTCTAACCAATAAAAAAATTTTAAAAAAAGTG
Organism: Fagopyrum esculentum; assembly: GCA_033239045.1. Classification (NCBI taxonomy): domain Eukaryota; kingdom Viridiplantae; phylum Streptophyta; class Magnoliopsida; order Caryophyllales; family Polygonaceae; genus Fagopyrum; species Fagopyrum esculentum. Next base: position 158,075,871 of record BSUD01000003.1, on the reverse strand, counting down.
AAGAAAATCATCACGGATCCGGAACCCGCAACTGTCACGATTACGGGTTTCGGATCCGTAAAAATTTTCTTTGTGAATTCTAATCCCAAAAAAAATCTGGCACTGTCACGGTTACTGGTTCCGTAACCGTGATAGATGTCAGGAAAAAGTTAATAAATATTTACGGTTTCGGAACCCGTGACTGTGACGGGCACAGATTCCGTAACCTTCGTGCGATTACGAAACCATCACCGTGCTCGTAATACCCCTTAGAAATATTATGCACGTTAGATGTCAACAACTTTTGGAAGGCTGTCAAAATCAAAAATATTTAAAGTTGTAACGTTCAATTAAATGTCATCAACCTTTAGAAGATGATCAAAAAAGAAAAATTTTTAAAGTTGTAATGCAAGGTTAAATATCGTCTTTGAAAGTTTGTCAAAATTGAGAATATTGGGAGTTGTAACTCTCAAGTGCCTTTAGAAAAAAGATTGTCAAAATTGAGAATATTGGGAGTTGTAACTCTCAACGGCCTTTAGAAAATGGTTAAAGTGGGAGTTATATTTAAAGTTGTGACGACAGACAGTTGTTGAAAGATTGTCAAAATCGAGAATATTTAGAGTTGTAACGCTTAATTAAACGTTAGCGGTTTATAGAAAATGATCAAATTATAATAAATAAAAAATTATCACGCATGGGTATTTGAAAAGTTGGCAAAATCGAGAATATTTTGATTTGTAACGCTTATTCTATGCCATCAACCCAATCTTCTTTGATCAAACCAGGTTGTAATTGTTCTTCCAATTAACCGTCACCTGTCCGGGTATCCTCTTCATTTCGAATTGGAAAACCAAGTAGCCTTCGGATAATTTCTTGCTTGTACACTTCACTACCTCGTACAATCCATCATAAACATAAACAATCTTGCCAGAAATCTTATCCTTCACTCCTTTGACAACCCTAACTTCATTCTTCACCTCCATACTGTTTTTCAACGCCAAATTCCCACGTTTCATGACTTGATCACCCTTCTTCTTCCCCTTCCCACCACAGTATCCTCCTTCACCTTCATAGATCAACGAATTAGGGTTTCTCAGGTCATCATGATGAATTCGAGCAACGACGCATGTCGCAACTCGCTTTCCACGCACCACCTTGTAGTCGATCCCTTGTTGCAGCTTTCTATGGATGCCGACGATTATCAGCTCGGATCTGTTGTTGAACTGGTCTCCTACCTTCACGCCTGGTACTGAACCGGTTGACTTCACATTCGCCATTGTTGGCCCTGAAAGGTTGCGGAGTTCTTTGAACTCCTTCAAGACCTTCAAGGACTTCAAGTCAACTCTTAGCCCATCTTCGTTCGAACTTTGAATCTCTGCACATCTGTCTCTGAACAGTTTGAGGATTGGGTTGATCTTCTCTTCATTGCTGTTGCTGCTAATGGTAATGTCTCGGGTTGTTGAGACAATCCTAGTTTTGGATGTGGAGGAGAGATCAGTGCGCTGGAATGGGTTGGTCCAACGGAAAGCGGCCACCATTGTTGAGGTTGAGGTTGTGGAGTGTGGTATGTGTGTGAATGGGACTATGGGAGAACGTGGTTTTGTAAAGGTTGAGGGGTGCAGTTTCAAGTTCAGGGGATTGGTGGATTAGGGTCAATCTTATCAAATTCGAAGTTGTAACGCTTAGACGTACTAAACGACAACGACACTAAACGACAATGATAGTTGTCAAAATCGAAGATAATTGGAAGTATATCACAAAATTAAATGTCATCGATCTTTGTCAGATTTTCAAAATCGATAATATTTAAAGTTGTGACATCACATTAATTGAACGTCAGTGCACTTTGTAAGATTGTCAAAATTGATAGAGAAAATTGTCTAAACAGTACCAAATCTTTTAGGTTGACTAAACTTTAGTATCCGTCGTTTAACCTATCAGAATGGTACCTCATCTACTAACCCCGACCAAAGAGTAGTACCTCGATCATTGTTCACACGTTAAATTGTTTGAACAGTGTTAAGTATCAGGAGTCAAACTGTCCAAAATTTTTCCTTGTGATTTTGAAGATGAAGAGGACGAACCAGAAGCGGATGATGAAAAATCAATGGAAAGCTACAAATTTTCTCACCATGAAATATCGAAGGGTGTTCTTCAAGAACCCTAAGCCCAAAATTCCTCTCCCTCTTCTGTCGTCTTCTTCCCCAAGCAACCAACTGCCCCTCTCCCTCTATCTCTCCACCACCTCGTCTCCTCTACGTCTCCTCTACAACACCAACACCCCCTTTGTCAAACCAATTTTTAACTTACAAAAACCACAGCTCAAACCCACCTCCCCCTAGAGGCATTTGCTTCGTCGGAAGCCAGTACCATGGTTGTCACCATTAAATTCCAGATCCAGCATCTCATTAGGATTTGTGAAATTTCAACCTTCACATTTTCCCCAAAAATGATCGAGATTCGATTTACTCACCTACATCTGTGAAGACTTTAGGACCTAATTTCACCGAAAACGGCTCAAAAGATATTAATTTTCCTCCCTTGGACATTCATGGATTTTCATGTTCAAAGCCTAACAACATCTCATCATCAATTTGAGGCTTAGGGTTGCAAATTTACGTTGTGTACAATTTTGCCCCTAATATTTAACATCGTTCAGACAATTTAACATGTGAACAGTGATCGAGGTACTACTCTTTGGTTGGGGTCAATAGATGAGGTACCGTTCTGATAGTTTAAATGATGGGGTACTAAAGTTTAGTCAGCCTAGCTAAAAGATGGGGTATTGTTTAGACAATTTTCTTAAATTGATAATATTTAGAGTTGTAACGATTAATATGTTTTGATTGTCACACTTCACAAATTCAGTCAAAATGGCGAGAGGGACTTCGCCCCTTCGGCTAAGATTCGGGAACAGGGTCATCCCCGTGTCCGGTTTTGATAAGATTGACCCTAATCCTAGATAGAGTGATGTAATCCTAGATAATACTTGGTACCCATGTAGTTTGGACCGCATGTCGTCTTCTTGGGCATTTACTGTGTGACCCGGTCTTATATTTGGCGACCAAGTATTGAGTAAACCACTATAAATTTGTGTGTCGTTTTTCATTCTTATTTGTTGATTTATATTCTTATCATAATTCTTCACAACAATAACATTAATTAAAGGGTGACATGTCCTCCCTCCCGCCCTTATACCAACTGGACTAATTGAATTTTGTGTATTTTTTTGATGATACACAGTATTAATACACAATGTTAATACATGATTCAATATATTACACAATGTTCATACATAATTTCAATTACACAATGTTAATACACAATTTCATTTGTTATGTCAATTTATGTAGTTAACAAATTCGGTCACTTTTCAATTACGCAAGTTCCGTTTATTTACACAAAGTTGAGTTAGATAATCGAAAAGGTTTGTCATTTACACAAGGTTTGGTTACACAAGTTCAAGCCCATCGAGTTACACAATCCCAATTATAACTACAATAAATGTGTGTCATATCCCGTAGATGTAAAATTAAATCAAATTCTATAATTAGCAAATTGGGACGATTAGTGAATTTTCAAAACTCTAGGGCTTTCCTGCAATTAGAAGCAATTAGAAAACATGAAGTCATTTTTTGTAATTATCCAATTACTGGTAAATTTGCAAATTTCAAAAAAATTGGGGAAAAAATGTAATACAAAACATTGGGTGGTTTTTTTGTAAATTAATATTAACATGTAAAAACCCTAATCATCCTCGCAACCATTTACGCGACTTTCAACAATGGAGACTGGCAGGGTGGGGTTGGGCGGCGCTAGCATCGTTGGAGGCGGGGTTGGGTGGCTTTGGCGCGACGATGGTGGTCTACTGGATGCGAGTGTTTCGATAGCAAGAGTTGCACTTGTTCTTAACAATATATGTGATGGATTAAAGGAAGCATCTCCCTCAATGCTTTGGACATGAATCCTGCTACAGCCTGCAGGTTCACAATAATGTTAATCGAGGATGAATAACCCTTTTAATTAAGAAGAAGACGACTTAAAGAAGAACTGTGATTAAGAACAAGAAGAAGACTTAAGAAGAAATGCGATTTGTTGAAGGTGATGGTTAACGAGGGAGACGGACTCCTTTGTCGTAGTCGGATCTGATGTGTGATGGTCGCGGCGGAAGAAGAAGAAGAAGAAGAAGGAAGAAGAAGAAGAAGAAGAAGAAGAAGAAGAAGAAGAAGAAGAAGAAGAAGAAGAAGAAGAAGAAGAAGAAGAAGAAGAAGAAGAAGAAGAAGAAGAAGAAGAAATCTTAGCTTGTCGTAGTCAAATCTGATGCGCGAAGACGGGATAAGCTACGGACGATATGTATCACCGCTTCCGTCATCGGATCTGATGCATGAAGGTGATGGTTGTCGAGGGCGACAAGCAAATCTATTGGTGTAGATCTGCAATTCAGCACCACGGGACTTCAGCAAATCAGCACCATAAGAGGTGGTAGTTGAACCAGTTCAAACCATTAGCTCCAATACCGTGTAGTATGTGCTCCCATCTCCGCGAATGCCACCGCCGGTTTCATAATCGAGGGTTACGGTGGAAGACGAGTCTCCATTAGCGCTAGAAAGGTTGCATGCGGTTTTTGAGGAGTTACGAGTAGTTGCATGCGGTTATGGAGGACGGCTAGGGTCTCGGAATCGATTAGGGTTTCATGTAACCAAATTTGATCATTTGTAGAGTTTTTATTTTGACCTCGTATGAAGTTCCTTTTTACCACTTTCATTATTTCAATTTAGAATTAAATTTTTTTTTAGATAATTAGAGGGGATTAGTTTGTATCAACAATCCAAAAGGTGTCTTACTACACCAATTTTCTCTTAATTAAAGTGCCATCGACCATTGGAAGAGTGTCAAAATGGGGAGTATTTAGAGTTGTATCATATTAAACAACATGATCATTTGTAAGATTGTCAAAGACGAGAATATTTGGAATTGTACAATTAAATTAATAAAAACATCCTTTGAAAGGTGGTCAAAATCGGGAATATCTAGAGTTGTCTCAAATTAAATGGCATCTACCTTTGAAGGATTGTCAAAATCGAGAATATTTGGAGTTGTAATTTTAAATTTAGCATTGTTGGTCCTAGGGGTCTAAACGGGATGGGCATTTCCCGAAATTCACGGGGATTACCCCGCATGGCAATGGGATTTTAAATGGGGATGGGGTGAAAATTGATTCCTCGTTTGGGGATAGGGATGGGATGAAGATAGGGGTATCCGCATCGCTTCCCAATTTGAATCTAGCGGGGAACTCCCATGGAACATCTGTCGGGAACCCCGGTACATAAATAGACAGCTTGTACTTATATTAGACTCTCATTATAGTTTCAGTTCAATAAAAAAAATTAATTCATAAACTCTATTTAAATTTAAAATATGCCGATGATTAGAAAATTTTCAAACACAATATTTTAAGTCCAAATATTAAACAAGCCACTTGTAATAGATAAACTCGTACAATCGTAAATTAAACTAGTACTAGCAAATAGTAATTATCTTAATAAAATTTAGTTTATGATATTGGACTTGAATATAAATGGCTATTGTTTTGCTTAATGAAGTTGAAAATGTTTTTTTTTTCTCAATCATTTGTAGTAACTATAAAACTTTTGAATACTAATCATGATTCACAAAGATTATTTTTAGTAGATCTCTTGTTGATTATATCAGGTAGACCTAGGCAAAGTCGGGTCGACCCTTCTGGATAAACGAACGGGTATGAAAAAGGGTCCAGATCTGAGCCAGATGCCCAAGTTGGACGGGCAAGGGTGCATGCTTGTCTAGGCCCATAGTCCGTCCTGAAAGCTCTTTTTCAAAATAAATAAATAAAATTTAAAATATAGGGGTAAATGATTCACAAAGATTATTTTTAGTAGATCTCGTGTTGATTATAACAGGTAGGACCTAGGCAAAGTCGGGTCGACCCTTCTGGATAAACGAACGGGTATGAAAAAGGGTCCAGATTTGAGCCAGATGCCCAAGCTGGACGGGCAAGGGTGCATGCTTGTCTAGGCCCATAGTCCGGCCTGAAAGCTCTTTTTAAAAATAAATAAATAAAATTTAAAATATAGCGGTGAATGATTCAGAAAGATTATTTTTAGTAGATCTCGTGTTGATTATAGCAGGTAGACCTAGGCAAAGTCGGGTCGACCCTTCTGGATAAACGAACGGGTATGGAAAAGGGTCCAGACCCGAGCCAGATGTCCAAGCTGGACGGGCAAGGGTGCGTTCTTGTCTAGGCCATAGTCTGGCCTTAAAGCTCTTTTTAAAAATAAATAAATAAAATTTAAAATATAGGGGTAAATGATTTACAAAGATTATTTTTAGTAGATCTCGTGTTGATTATAGCAGGTAGACCTAGGCAAAGTCGGGTCGACCCTTCTGGATAAACGAACGGGTATGAAAAAGGGTCCAGACCCGAGCCAGATGCCCAAGCTGGACGGGCAAGGGTGCGTGCTTGTCTAGGCCATAGTCTGACCTTAAAGCTCTTTTTAAAAATAAATAAATAAAATTTAAAATATAGGGGTAAACGATTCACAAAGATTATTTTTAGTAGATCTCGTGTTGATTATAGCAGGTAGACCTAGGCAAAGTCGGGTCGACCCTTCTGGATAAACGAACGGGTATGAAAAAGGGTACAGACCCGAGCCAGATGCCCAAGTTGGACGGGCAAGGGTGCGTGCTTGTCTAGGCCATAGTCCGGCTTGAAAGCTCTTTTTAAAAATAACTAAATAAAATTTAAAATATAGGGGCAAATGATTCACAAAGATTATTTTTAGTAGATCTCGTGTTGATTATAGCAGGTAGACCTAGGCAAAGTCGGGTCGACCCTTCTGGATAAACGAACGGGTATGAAAAAGGGTCCATACCCGAGCCGGATGCCCAAGCTGGACGGGCAAGGGTGCATGCTTGTCTAGGCCCATAGTCCGGCATGAAAGCTCTTTTTAAAAATAAATAAATAAATTTTAAAATATAGAGGTAAATGGGTGGATTTGACCCCGAGACCTCAAGGTAAGGTTAAGTGTCTACAACAATTGAACTACTTTTTTTTTTACGTAATATTTTAATTTTTCTTAATATTTAGTAGTAATATCTTCTCTCTTTATTAAAAATAATAATAAATTCGGGTCCCGCTCGACCCAAAACATGAAGCTTGTGGGTATGGATAGGACCTTAACCCTGAATTCCGACACGGCCCGAATCCGGGTTTGCCCATATCTAATAGTAGGACACATGAAAAGTCAATGTATTATGTTTTTATAATTGCTGTACCATTCTCTCTTTTTATATATAATGGAAATTTGAATCAGATAGCTGGTTATATGTGAACTTAGTAGAATACTGAAGGCAGTGGTCAGAAATCGAAGATCTAAGAAGTAATTGATCCTAAATTGTCCAAGAAATCAACTTTCAAAGCGTTTAAAGGGGTGCTCTCGATCAATTGCTCTAATATAAATTTAGATGTGATGATTTAATGCTCAAAAGTATCCAAGATGAAGCCTACAATTTTTTACCTCGTGATATATGAATAAAATATTATTTTTTTATATTTAGTATTCGAATTAATGTTTATACAAACTCCAAGTTAAACGGGGATGAAAAAATTTATGGGAAAAATCAATCAAATTTTAAAATGGAGAAAATTAAAGGGGAACGAGACTAACGGAGATAATTTTCAATACCCGAACGAGGATGGGGACGGAAACATTATAAATGGGTATTGAAATTGAGTATTTAAATCGGGAAATGAAATCGGGTATTAAAAATGAGTATTGAAATATGAATATCGGGTATACAATTAATTGTGAGTGTTAACATCGGGTATCAAAATTGGATGATGAAGTAGGGTATTAAAATTGGGGTATGGAAAAATGAAATGAAACAATTTGATTTACTAGGTTTTTTCTAGTTTTGTGTTTAGTAAATGTACCTTTTGAGAGAAGAGTGTGTAGAGTTTGAAAATAAATACAAAAGGTTCGGGTATATTTACTTAATTGAAACATTAAAAAGCCTAGTTACCACTTCTAGTTTTTCAAAAAGGCCTAGTTACCAAAATTGCCCGAATGAATCTCGGATATTACATTTTACGTATTAAAATGTGGATAATTAATATTAAGGTTTACAATTAAGTTTTGTGTATAATTTTGTGGAGAAAAAAAAAAGAGCCGGTGATAGGGGAGGGTCGGGCTATCAACTTCGAAACCCACGAACTACTATCTTTTTCAAGTAATTCTAATATTTTAAAAAATTGGGTAAATCGAATAACTAATTAACTACAATATAAGGAAGATCAGTGGGTTGGAGTTGGCTGGTCAAACGGAAAGTGGCTCCGGTCATCGGAGTTTTTGGTCGGAAACTGGACGGGAGTTTTTGGAGGGTTTGGATTTGGGTTTTGGCCCTTTTGGTGATGAAATCCGGCAATCTTAAGGTTGTGGAAAGCTGAAAATTGGGTCTATTTATGGCATTTTTGGAGTGTGTTGTGAATGTGAACCTGGTTTTTGTAAAGGTTGAAGCAAGAGACTTTTTTTTTTTTATACAAGGTAAGCACAATAAAAGTATCAGTTTTTGAACCGATCGCCCTATAGCATCTTTACGAATGATATTTTGCAGTTACAAACTCGCATGAGTGGTGGAAGGTGAAGACAATTCATGGTTCCTCACAACAAGTAGAGAGATCATTCGGGATTGATGGATTAGGGTCAATGTTGTAAAAGTCGGAAATATATGGAATTATAACGCTTAGATTAAACGACAAAGATCTTTTAAAGTTGTCAAAATCGAAGATATTTGGAGTTGTGACACTAAAAAATGTCATACGCCTTTGTAAGATTGTCAAAATTGATAATGTTTAGAGTTGTACCGTCAGATTAAATGTTGTCACACCTTGCAAGATTGAAAAATCGATAATATTTAGAGTTGTAACTTTTGATATGTCTTGAATGTCACACTTCACAGGGCAGGATCGCTCCCGGGTCCGGTATATATCCACGTAGTTTTGTCATCCGCCTTAAATATTTAGAGTTGTAACGCAAGTTTAAAAGTTTAACGGTGTCTGAGAGATTGTTAAAATCGATAATATTTAGATTCATGTTCATTTTTAAGTCAATGTCAGTGCGCTCAATCACTCTCTAAGGGCCTGTTTACTAAGGGTTTGAGTTTATTTGGGTTTATAAACTAACGAGTTTATAAACCCAAATAAAAATAACCTCATCTTGAGAAGGTTATTTTTTACGGGTTTAAAAACCCAAATAAACTATCATTTAGTTTATAAACCCGCAAGGTAAACGGTTACACAAAATCAACAAAGGTTTATAAACTATCATTTAGTTTATAAACCCGCAAGGTAAACGGTTACACAAAAATCAGCAAAGGTTTATAAACCCGCAAGGTAAACACGCCCTAAGTCAACCCGATGGTTTTCGTCTTGTGACGACTTAGTCGTTTGTTGCTCTAGTGGACCACGAAAGATGTCTGGTGCCTCTAATTTTAAAAAAAAAGATGGAAACTTGTAGCAGAGTATAAAAACCTCAGCTTCACCCAGAGTTTTTTTTAAAAAAAAAGCAAACGAACTAGAGGTTGCCCTTTTCCTTTTCTTGCTTTTCTGTCAACAAAGATGGAGACTTGTTGCAGCAGAAGCAATAACGGTAACGAGATCCGTCGAAGAAGTGAGAATATAGAATCAATTTGCGTTCAAAGTGGATCAAGTATACACTGGCGTTGGAGTCGATTGTGGTCTTGGTATCGGCTTTGGTCGCCCCTTAAAGTCAGGTATTAAATTTGTTAATGGTCCTTCAGGTCTTCTTAATCTTTCACTAAAGCTCTTCAATTTGGGTCTTGTATAAGAAGTTTTGTGTCGAAAATGGACTTTGGTGGTTTGTTCAATCCAAAAAATGGGAAGAACCCTAAAAAATCGACCGCTGAAAATCCCGGTATTGTTCTCTTTATTTCTATAATTGTTCTCGTCCATGAGGGAACTATTATGTGCAATTTCTTACAGTCTTATGAAAAAATGAGCTGTTCAACAAGGTGATTTGCTGTAATTTACTCTTCTGACAAATTGTTTGTCTTTGAATTAGCTATTCCACTTCCAATTTGACATTTGTTGTTCACATTGTCTGTGGATGCTCAAGTTAGTTTGATTCCAATGTGTAACTTGTATTCTTTTTTTGGTTGTGCTGGTTTATGCTATGAGTTCCCATTGACTTCTTATTCACACAAAGGTTTGGGGTTGGCAGATACATAGCATGTTCTTGTTCTGCTTATTTTCTCATGGTGTGATAGTCTCTTATCCAGGGAAGACGAGCAAGATGTGAATTTTAATGTTGTGTAAACATCTCCAGATGTGAATTTTAGACAAATTTCTTATGATGTTGTGTTGCTACTATAAAACATATCTGTGTTTCTTAACTGATAATCTTTGTATGGGATTATCATGCTGTAATTAATGGAGAGATCTTTTTAATCCAGGTGCAAACCCTGTGCTGAATCAAGTCATGAGTGCCACCGGTGGTGCGACACAGGCCTTTACTGGTATTAGCAGACACGTGAACGCCTCTGTATGATTATTTTCTTTTTCTTGATCAGTTGTTGATTATTGTCTTCTGCAAACCATAATATTGTGTATCTTATATGTTTCATGTGTCGTATTTTCAGTTGAAGAAGATTGGAACCAAGAATATTGAAGCAGGCATAGGATGTGGGATTGGTTTTGGTCATGGTTTTGGAGCAAGTATGTCATTCTTCCCTGTTATATGAAAATTGAGAGTTAAGCTTCAATGAGATGATATCAGTATGGGAGTCCAAATATCTGTTACTGCTTTCAACCAGAAAATGTGTTCTGTCTTACAATTTGCACCTAGAGATAAGTGAGAGTGGGAAAATGTAGAAAGGGGTCAAGTTTGATTGCTTTTGTTCCTTGTTAAGTTAGAAAAGGTAGGAAGGAAGAAAATAAGGTATTGAAAAAAGTTCTGCTATTCTGTTAACAAAAAAATTGACCAAATGGCGAAGATCAATGTTCGAATGAGGTTCACTGAAAATTTATCTTGCTTGGGCTTTTTAAGGATCTGTCTGGAGTAAATTAGAATCTAATAAGTGATTCACACTGTCACTTAAAGTTAAACTAAGGTGTACTGAATCATTCAAGTCCTGTCACGCCGAAATGTGCAAGGGCTAATGAAAATTACGACGTTTTATCACAGTTCATCTAAGTCCTAAGCTTTTACAAAGAACCGAAGACATTACCTGAAAACAGCCATATGAAGGTGGGTGTAGTGCAATTTGCTAAATACATTCCTTGGATAAGCTATGGTAGATCCAGGTGTATTTACTGTCATTCTATCACTAAAAAGGAAAAGAATATGCTTCTGTTATTAAATGTATATTGCATTTCGGGTTATTCTTTGCTAATTACCAACATATGGGTTTGTCTAATAGGTTTTGGGCTGAAGCCAGGAGTTGTCCATCAGTTTCAGCTATACATTGTTGTATGTATCAACTTTTAATATACTGATAATTTAGACTACACTTTCGCACATACATTTTCCCCTATTAGTTCTATTTTAGATGTCTATTATCTTAATGATGCTCCATCAAGTTTTGCATCCCCTTCTTAATATTTTGGATGTACTGATAAATCTTAAACATTTAATTTTGTGTAATTGCTAGCAATCCATGGGGAAAATGATGACCAAGTTTGGAGTATCTCAGACTTTTGGTCAACCTATCCTCCCAACATCCATGCTAAGTAAGACAAGCTTGACCAATCAAATCCCTCCTTTGAAGCCGGCAGTAGATATGATGCAGCATGTAGGGGCAGACAATCCGATCCAACGATTGCTTGGAAATAAGAATTTGAATACGAGCTATTCAAATGAAAACAATCAATCACAAGACGAGGCAGCCAACTCATCCTACAGTAACCGAACCGAGACGGTCATTAGCAGCTTCCTGCAGAACCCAGTTATGCAAGAAGATAGCAAGCTGAATGAAATTGATGTAAGTGATACTCAAAACCTAATACTATACTTACTATTCTGAACTCTGAAATATCATTGCTGTTACTTTTGCCCATTCTTGTTGACCAAATGGGATATGCTAAAGAAATCTGGAAAGTGAGATATTCATGAAACAGATGCTGTTAATTCATGTTTTTGTTATAATTGATTTGTTCGCGTGTTGTTTGCCTTGTAGTTGTACTTTCATATGATTTCAGATCAGAGCCTTTGGCTACTGGATGAGTGATGGATATATCCTTCTGAAATTGAGTCTGATATTATCACCTAATTTAAACTGTGATTTTTCTTTTTGCTGCCCTTGAGGTTTGGACTTTTCCTTTCGGTATCCAGAAATTTTTAAATTTCCTCTTGGCACCCTTAAGGTTTTGAATGCATCACAGCCTAACCGCCTAATTCTAAACTATTATATCATGATTTCAATTCTTCTAGCATCTCCATGTGCCTAATAGACTACGACGGAATTTGTAGCGATTGCTTTGGGACTATTCCTTTTAGATGCTGAAGCTTCTGAGATGTAGTCATGTAGCAGTAATCTAGAAATTTTTCAAGTGACAACTAACAATAACTGCAATTGTTATGCAGGATGATGAGCAGCTGCAGTCTGAAAACAGAATGCTGCATATGGTATTTTACTCTGTACTTGCTAATCTAAGCATCTATTTTTACTATTTAGGATATTATAATCGAAACATGCTAGCTAGTCATACAAGAATGATAACTTATGAATAAGAAAACGATATCTATTATTTAACTTGCATAGATTTATTGTCCTTACTCAAGTGAACGAGGGCACATATGTTTAAGCACAGTCAACAACCTAATTATTCTCTTTCTCATCAATTCATTGAAGAAGATTTCTTGACGTTTTATAGGTGCTGAAGCATGAACAAGTAATTGAGGAACTTAAGGAGGAGAATGAGAAAATTCGACGGATATTAATTGAAGACCTAAAGATTTCTCCACACAAGTTCCATTCTAAGTATTCTAATCAATCTAAGCCAAGAAAGCAAAGGAAAAGATAGAGAGGATGCTGCATAAATCACTTATCAGGTTCGTTACACGCAAAATTCACATCTCAGATCCTGAAATCTTGTAATTATTTCATTTGTCATCCATCTTTCTTTAGGATCCTATACAGTTAGTGAACCTTTACTAATTCCTGTGTGTGCACCCAACGTACCTGTACTTGTTACAGGGGATCTGTGTATAAAACCGAACGAATTTTTCTTCTATGTGAACAGAAGTTGAGCAACCTTCTCTTTAGACATTATGGGTCATTGGTTATCCTCCTGTCATGAATAAATAAACATAAATATTTAACATTGTTTATAGTTGAGACCAATCCTTGTCAAAAATAACTTAAAATGTATATTCTTGTACATCAGAAATCAACTTGTAGTAAAAGATTTTTGCTTTAGTATTGTTTATAGTTGAGATCATGAGGTAAATCATCGCCCATTTCTATCCTTGTATGTACTTTGTAACCTAAAGGCTAGAGAGCTGATCATAAGCTTTGATATCGTTCCTGATGACTTGCTGCTAAACACGAGTATCCTCGTGGCATAGGTACATAACAACCCTACTTATAGACATACCCTGGTAGAGTGAGGATAAAGAATGCCGAATATGTCTATCAGCTTCAATTACTAATGCCTGATGTTGTTTTCTTACTATCTACACATTAGCTTTAGTTTGTGTTAGAAGGTAGATCTCATACACCTACTATAGTAAAACCGTAACTCTGTACACTTGCATTTGTACCACACAGATACTTCAGTTATACAATACTTGGAGTGTTATTAAGCATGAAAGCATAGTATATGTGTCATTTCTTGTTGTAGTTTTCTTTATTTGTTATGCTGATGCTTGTAGTGGCTATGGTCTGTCAACTCTGGCATTTGTTCTCTTTGAGTTGGTAAAAGTTGTGGTTCAACACAGGTCTTCACAAATTCGCTATTGTAGTGTTTTACATGGTCCTTTTGTCCTCACTGATGAATGTATATTGATTACATGGTCCCCTAGTCTTTCACCGGTGCATTTTCGTTTTGGTTATTTTCGGATTTCTCGTATATTGGCCTGTGAACAAACGCGGAAGCTCTACGGTTGACAAATGTCAAAGGTCAAGTGCAATTTTCTTAAGTGTTCCTAGAGTATTTCTTTTTTTTTTTTTGAAAGGTTAAGAGTAGCTCCCGGTTCAATTGCTCTACATCCAGGAAGGGTAGTAGTTGTTGCCCAATTTGGGGATACCTCCAGGAGGGTTCGAACTCGAATATCTAACACTTAAGGAGTCTAGCACCACAACCACTAGACCAATTGAGTATTGGTTCGTAGAGTATTTCTTGATACTAAAGCAATGGAGATCTTACATTTTTTACGTCAAAGTTCTCATCCGAAAATATACATATTCGGATATTCCTATAAATAAATAAAAAATCGCTATTGTAGTCATGACCATCTCTTAGGTACTAATACTAGTGCACACTTGCCATGTTTTTAAGTTCTAACAAGTGAGCACTTCCCCGTTTCATATGTTCCAAATGTTATCTATGTGTAGGTTTCGTATGAACTGAATGAGTCGAGTTTTGGCATATTAATGTTCAACTCGTCTTTGTTTAGTGAATGAACGAGTTTGAGTAACTCTGCAAATATTGCTACCCTACTAAAGATTGGCTTGATCAAGCCTTCAACATTGTTATCCGAATCAAACAGGTCGTGTTTTTGTATGTTCATGTTCAACACATTTGAAATCAAAGTCGGTAGCGAACCAGTCTCAATGTTATTCGAGTTTAAAGTTTGCTCGTACTCAACTTATTTAGAGCTTATTGTTCGAGCCAAAATCAAGTATGTCGAGGTCATCTAGCAACCCAACATTCTAGTCTTTATCATTTTGCTCTCAACCACGTACTCTTTGATAGGCTACAGCTCAAAAGATCATACTATGAGAACTTGAAAGTTGAAACAAATCGAAAATGAATGGATTGAGAACCAAAATTTGATTCTAAAATCCCCATCTTATCATATTTGAAATGGAATCCAATGCGTTTGCATGACATTATTGATGAATTCACGTTGCAAATATGCCATATATTTACCTTCGAATCATTCTACACCTTCTGTAAGCTAAGGATTGATTCTATTTTACCTGGACCAGTCAAAATACAAAATCTTTTTAAGTTTTGAGCTTTTCAAATATGCCATAATTTGGGGGCTAATTTCAAAAAAAAAAAAAAGTATTTTTTTTAATCTGGACGTGATTAATGTCATTGAATAAAAAAATTATATTATGTAATCGACGCAACACAATAGAAATAAAATGTCGGAATTAAGCTCTTTGATAATTCACCAATTGTGCAAATAATAGCTTTTTCGTTTGTTTAATTATATTTCTAATTAGTTCACTTACACACTTTGCTAATTGGAGATAGTTATCGAGTTATAGAATTTTTTTTAGGTGAAGGAGATTCGGTGATCTCCGGCGCTTTTTATTAAATAAAAAAAAAAGGCTAAGTGATCAGCACTCGGGGGATAGCCTAACCCCTTACATCAGCACGTAAAAAGTCAACTACACCCCCGGAGGGTCAGCCAATACACTCAAGTCAAGCGGAAAATCAAACGCTAAACTCGCTAACGAGTCCGCCGCGCTATTCGCCTCGCGGTAGGCATGCCGGTACTGGATATCCCAGTCCCTTTTGATCAAGTCTTGGCATTTACTAACCAGACTAGTGAGGGGGTGACAGTGGGAGTCGATCTTCCCAGTAACAATATTGCTAACTGGGAATCGGATTCCACAGTCACTTTTCGATATCCACACTCCCAAGCGAGCTTTAGACCATGGTAAATACCCCACAACTCTGCCAATGGTACAGTGCAGATACCCAAGTTGACTACGTATCCCCGATGCCATTCTCCCCTATGATTCCTAATAATGCCCGCTGCCGTCGCATGACCGTCGTTACGAACTGCTCCATCTGTGTTGATCTTCATTGTGCCCCGTTGTGGAGGTTAAATGGATGAGAAAAATAGAAGAGAAAAAATATAAACATTTTCGATTTGTAAAGGAAGATGTTAGATGAACATATAGAATATATAAAAAGTATACATAATTCGGGTGTGTGATGTTTTTTTATTTATTATAAAAATAACTTTTAGAATGGAGGTTAAATGGATGAGTCATATAATTACACGACTTGTTCATTGGTGGTTAAAGTGAAAATCACGATCGAATTTAAGTTCTAACTTGGAGTTTATGTATACAAATTGACTTGTTGACTATTTTGCTATTGACGGAACTGATTGAACACTAATTAATCAATCAGGATTACTATTGGGGTGGACATTCGCTAACACACGCGGAGTCCGCACCCGCATCAAGTCACGTGGAGTCCGCGCCAGCCTGGGCGCAGGCATAGTCCACCTGCGCTTGGAGGTGACTTGCTCTTGCCCCCATTTTTCTTCTTCCCTGTTTTACTTCCCTTCTTTTGTTGGCGCGGAGTCGGAGTCCGCGTACGCCCCAACCCCTTTTGTTGGCGCGGAGTCGGAGTCTGCACGCGCCCCAACCCGTACACATTTGAATCCGCCCCAGCCCGGGCAGAGTCGGACTCCGACTTTTCCGTGTTGTTTCCGCTTCCGAACAACATCACTCCCAATCAATTACTCGCTTTGTCTACATAATTGTTGATACGACTAAAGCTAAAGGAAATACATGGTTTAAAACCATCGATAATATTGAGTACATGTCGGATACACCAAGACTGGAATGCAAAGATCGATCTCATAAATTGCTTATAGAACAATAGCTACCATTTGTGAAATACAAGAATGCATACCGGAAACATTCAATCTTCTCATGACTATGACATGATCAACGTAAGCTCATAGATTGCATATTAGCATTCAAACTTCCATAGTAGTTCATCACTTCCTCGTATTGATCTTAAAAGTTAGATTAATCTTGTGAGCCTAAATTTGAAATATTAATTAAATATCCACTTTTTCTCAAAATCACCCATTAAACAATAAATTGAAAATAACCATACCCATCTTATAAATAATTTTATTCATAGCTTGTTAACTGGTGATTTAAAAAGTGTTTTGTTACGTAATTACTTATTAATATTATAATGATGGTTAATTGTAAGCGAGGAATGCAACTCCGGCAAACAATGCAAGACTGCGGAATGGAAATTGACAGGAGGACGCCGACGTCGAAGGAGCTGGAGTTTCGGTGATAGTAATGACCGGAGACATTGCTGGAGGAGTCATCGTCATGGATGGAGACATTCCCGGAGCCATAATCGACATGTCGGACGGTGGTGATGATTCCGCCGGAGACAACGTCGGAGATGAGAACGCAGGGGAAGGTGATGCGGCGGCCGACGATTTTGGAGCTATGGCTATGGGGGTTGGTGCTGTGGCTGGGCTATGGGAAGCGAAGGAGGTTGCCGTGAAAGTGAAGAGGAGGAGGAGAGCGTGCGTTGCACGTGACTTGGCCATGGCTGAAGAATTTAATGTGCTGTGTGCATTGTTTGCTTGCCTGTAGACGAAGTGATATATAGAGAAGATGAAGCGGGACCACAAATGAAGTCAAATCGTCAATGAGGCTTTTATAAATGGGCTGGATTGGGCCGTTTCATTGGCTTCTTATGTGGAGAAGTTGGGCCTTGAGCCCAATAACGATGTCACAGGCCCAGAACCGAACAAAGGGTTAAAAAAAAATAATGGCCGGAAGCAACTGTTTTTTATCAGAGCCAGGTTTTGGATCCTGGGACCTGTGGGTTATGGGCCCACCACGTTTCCGCTGCGCCACTCTGATTTGTTAATTATTAGTAAAGATAAACAAATAATAATGTAATTATTTTATTTAGTTATTTTCAAACGATTAATGTGCTTACGAAGTAACATTTCATGCCGGGCGAGGAAATATTGGATGTGCTATTTAAAAAATATATATAACGACAATAATAAGATTAATAAATTATAAATGTGACTTATCTGCTAATCGACTCATGGTCTTAGGAATATTTTAATAGAGTAAAAGAGATTATATTTATTTGTTGGTTGTAGGTTTGTAGCTAATAAAATCCATGAAGGAATATGTAAATTCATCAACATATTAACATTTAATCTGACTTATTTTATAAAAGTAAATAAAAAATGCACTAAAAACGTTTATTTACATAAAAAAAAATTACTCAATAAAACAAACTTAAAAACATATAAACTTGGACTTCATTCTTCTTCCCTTGATTAAAGATTCAACAAGAACTTCACGTTTGATCAAATCATTGTTCACAGTATTATAGTTTTTCGAAAAACTCTATGAAGAGGTCACTCATCATAAATTTGATTTCGTGTTTTTACGTCTAAATTTTAAATTACGTAGAATGATAATTTGTAAGGTTACAATTTATCAATTAAATTTTTTACGTCCACGTCAAGTAAAAAATCATTCATCGAATCGAGTGATCGTCTAGAACGTCTACCGAGTCAAGTGACCGCCTATCTAACCAAGCACACTCGTAAATAAGAACTACGCTAAACACGTTTATATACATGACAGATTACTAAATGGTAATTTTTGATTAAATTAACAAATAGTATTCTCTTCATTTATATTTTGTTTATACTACATTAAAGATTAGCTTGTTGAAATTTACCCAATATTACTATAACTTTGTGTTGCCTAGATTTTAATTTTTAACAGATATATATTTAGTTAGTTATCAATTATTTAATTAAAAAAACAATATTAGGTGTAGTTATATTAATAATTTTTTTTTTTTTTGGTATGAAGGACGGGGAAAGCGTGCTCTCACCCATATTATTAGTAAATTAAAAAGTAGCTAACATCTAACAAGCCTTTGGTTCGCTACGCCTCGGGCATCGTTTTTCAGCAAAGGAATAACAGAGCTTGGTGCATGATTTAACATAAAATAACCTAGGGGAAAAGCATGAGCTAAAGAAGCAAGATGATCCGCTACCATATTAGCCTCACGATAAATGTGACGGAACCGGACAATCCAGTCCCTACGGACGAAGTCTTGGTTCCAATTACAAGCGTAAGGGTAGGCATAAAACCTATAAGCCGCACATGCATGCGCTTCACAAGGCGTGTGCGCGTCTGTATGTAGCCGTTTTATGAGGCGCACACGTCTAGTACGTATCGTGAATTTAGTATGTAGATCTGAACTAAATTAACGTTCCATAATTATTCTTATTTTTCACCTCCCGGCTCGTTCTCACTGAATTAACTCCTTATATATACTCCATATTTATCATGGATTTGCCAATAGTTAGTTCATAATTTCCTCAACAATAACAAAAAAAGTTGTGACATAATTTCATCAACAACACCAACAACAAATGCAGTTGTGACATAATATACTGCGCGCCACTTCGATCCGCAAAGATTGCGGGATATATGATTAAGTTCAGCTCATTTGTTACGGAATATATACTATATAATATAGTTATATTTTAAAAATTGTACATTAAAGGCCCGTTTGGTTACAACTCCGGAAACAGAAACGGAATGGAAAAGAATTTAGTCCATATGTATATCCATATTCATGAAATTCTATGGAATCATTTCTTGTGTTTACATGCAAAATGCACTTGTATTCCCACATTTTGATCAAAAGTAATCAAATTCAACTTCAATTACTTCAAATCACAATGAATGATTCCAACAACTTTCATGAATAAGGGTATATATATGGGCTAGGTTCGTTTCCATTCCGTTTCCGATTCCGGAGTTCAAACCAAACGGGCCCTAAATGTTTGATGAACAAAATATACGATTCTGAAAATTTAAATTCGTCAAATTAAAAAAAAAAAAAAAAAAAAA